>LBNU01002803.1:0-20587 GCA_014162995.1 Artemisia annua | reverse complement strand
AAGAGATGAATTGGCTGGGTGGGTTTCAGTATGGTGTAATAACTGGAACCTCAGAAAAAGATGCCTTGTCCCTAATACCCCCAAAAATAGACTTATGTAACATAGACAACAATACGTAAGTATTTCCTTGTCTCAACCCTAGGCTGATGTAATCTGTTTGTCTTTTGTCACAACGGTTGTAAATTAACTTGTGTATAAATAGGAGTCATAAGAGAGAGTAAAGGTTGCGGAGTTTGTGCACTTAATGCTTAGACATTCACAAACTAATCTTTACTCTCTCCAAATAGCAACCATCCCTAAGATAGCTTAGTGGGTCTTTTGTTGCTACTTAAGCATAGCTTAAGTTTAGTGAGGAGTAACACCATACCATACTTGTCATTTCAGTCCCAAGTGTTGTTCCGCAAACACTTGGGTATAATTCTTTTGATTAATTTCTAATAAAGAGTTAAACATTGAAAATCTTGTTTCTTATCTTTTACGTTTTTAGTTATTAATCTTTGCATCATTATGCTATGTAACTTGGTTAGATTAACTCGATAGTTAACCATTAACCAAGTAAAAGGGACCAACAAATTTCACTTGCCTGGCGGCAAAAATAGTAGGAAATGATGTCGAGTTGCTTTGCCACTTATATGGTAGTTTGCCAAAGACCACACCATCGCGTTATTCATGCATGAGGTGTCTTAGATAAAATTCCTTTTTGTTCCGGTTATTACATAACTTTTTTTTCTCAGAATAATATTAGATAAAAGTTAGCCGTCGACTAGTTTTTATGTACATAGACAAACAAACATATCGATAGGGATTTATTTCTCGGTTTGTGGTATAAATAATGTTAGATGTGCCATCAAAGGGATATGCAAACAAAAAATGATATTTTCTTCTTTGAAAAAAAGGCAATTTTAATGTCACAATTAGACTTTCTTTACTAACAAGTAAATGCAATAAAAAATTAATTCAGCAAGAAATAATCGGAAAACAAAACTTATGTATCATAAGCAATATTATAAGCAGATAAATCCATAAATATATAAATTTAGATGAAATGCTACTAAAAACCAAATATATCAAATATTAATTAATACAGCAAAGGGAAAATTACAAGAATGTAAAAACAATAGACAAACACGGACTTGCTAAAGAGCTAACTACTTCATTCTCCCTCGTGAATTTCCCACTCTATGCGCCACGTTACAAAGATTAAATCAAATTTTATACGGTAACAAAATTGTTGGAATTGTAATTAGATGTAGAGGTTAGACATTTGGATTTGAAGTACATTATGATAATCTTGCATCAACTTAAGAATAACATTTCATAGTTTAGAAAATCGTTTACAAAAGCTTCAAATCCAAATGTTTAATGTTTAAACTATACTTCATAACTCTAAAAGGATTTATGTCTTTTGGAAATTTGATATTATTGATGTACTTGTGAAAATGATTAATAAACTACCTTTTCCAAAAACGAAAAAAATAATAATAATAATAAAATAAAAAATAATAATAATAAAAAAATAAATTAACTATAAAAGCATTTATAACAATCTGGGGTCCTTATAGAGCTATTTGTACATACTGCGAAGCATATGGTACAACCGTCCGGAGCTTGCAATCATTGGAAACCACTAAAACATGGTATACATATTGCATATTTAATATATTTTGGGACAATTGCATATCTACCCACTAAAACTTGCATATTTGCATATATACCAAAACATGCTTAACTTGCATTCTAAATCATGCATTGAAAACTTATATTTTGGGGAAATATGCAAGTTTTTGAGTTTTAGTGGGTGCATATGTAATTCTCCCATAAAAATACATGTTATTATACATATTGTACAAACTAATAAAACACACAAAGCTTTATACACTTTATATGAAAACAAGTTGATGGTACGTATGGTTTTAAAAACCGAACCAGAACAACGGAGTCAACCGGTTTAACCGGGAATCGGAGTCACCACTGATTCGGCTTGCAATAAAAGCCGTCCGAAAACGAACCTGAGAGGACCGTCATAATCGGTAAAAACGGATTAATCAGGCCGAACTTTGATCATTCTCTTCTTGTTTTTCTTGGGTTAATTAGCTAGTCATTTTTATTTTGTTGGTGTTTAAACTTTAATCACAAGGTATCCGTCATCGCAACACGCAGGTACCCCTACTAGTATGATAAAAGTCTTTATTTTGCTATAGATTTATCAAATGCCTGAAAGAAATTACGTAAAACAAATTTAGGGTACAAAAGGATTAGTAAAAGAACATATATATAATTCACATATATACTGTTGGCTACTGTCCTTTAGGAAACAGACAATTGGTTTACGTGCTCAATTGAAGTCTAGAAAACACAATATAATTCACATATATACAGTAAAACCTCTATAAATTAAATGTTAGGACCGACATATTTTATTAATTTAGCGAGATATTATTATATCGATAAATTAATAATTTGTTAATTTAAAAAGGTTATACTATGACTTTTAAATTTTCACATCTAATGTACTAGTTACAATATATACTAGTTAGAGATAAAAAATAAATTAGAAAAACAAGTTCCAATTAACATTTTATGATTCAAGACATTGAAGAAATTAATGAATGTATACTAATGAATGTTACGAGGTTTAAGGCATTTAAGAAATTGAGAAATTTTTTAGTAATTATTAATTTATAGTTTTGTTGAGACCAATATATATACACTGGAGTTTCAAAAAACTTATTATCTTATTATTTTATCGATTGAGGTCCAAATTTGTACTGGTCCCAAGTTGGGACTGGACAAATTATTAATTTTATCGAGGTTATTACTATATCGAGTATTAATTTATAGGTTTTACTGTATTATAGCAAGTATCACGTGTATCCTACTTAAGGTCAATTTAAATTTTAGGTACTTAACTACTTTTTGCTCAATTTAAGGTATCGAAATTATTTTTTGTGCAATGCAAGGTTTTTCGACTTTTTGAAATCATTACCGGTTATAATTTAGCCGAAATGACTTTTAGATGTTCAATTATAACGATATATTATATTAGTTAACCAATTTGGCTGAAAAATGATCGATAACATTTTTTGAAAAGTCAAAAAAATGTTATGTTACACAAAAATAACTTAAATATATTAATTTGAGAAAAATGAAGATGTACATTTAAAATTTAAATCGACTTTAAATGTGATATGTTTGTGATTTGCGCGATATATATTATTAAATCTGGACCTAGTATGGATTATAATGGACCACGCTATTGAATACGTACCTACTTATGCTTTCAAATTAGATGACATGAATACGTTGCAGTTCTAAAGAGTTAACTAACATGAATCACACAATATTCATGATAACATGATAGAGTAGTGAATAATATGCAAGTTACACACTGTGATTAAAGTTAGATGTATAAAATTATAAATAAATAAACATATCTCCCATAATTGGTACCCAAATTTATGCCCAATTGGATAAACCTTAAATTATGTGATGTATCATGCATGTATGCCTATATATAGTGCACCAATCTTGTATTTTTCACTCACTAGAACACAAAGATGAAGCTAAATATTCTAATTCCAACTCTCTTATCCACATTCCTCTCATTGTATGTAGCATCTTCCCAACCATTACAAACTACCATCACAACCACAACAAACGCGTTCGACTTTGATGGTCATGAGGTTCAACCGGGAATAAAGTACTACGTAGCTCCAAGCCAATCCAACGATAATGGTGGAGGTTTATCTCTAGCATCACGAGACGGTTTTTGTCCACCTTTTGTCGTCCAAGAAAATTCCCAACTCTCAAAAGGCCTGTCTCTTCGTTTTTTACCACTCGACACTAAACAAAATACCATAACTTTGTCAAGTGACCTAAATATCGTGTTTAATGCTGCAACAATATGTGTTCAATCCACTGTATGGAGGGTTAGTAGCGGTGGTAGTGGTAGTACTGATGACATGGTTACGGGACGCAGGTATTTTGTTAGGAGTGGTGGCGTGGTAGGGCGACCCGGGGTGGGTACGGTTAGTAATTGGTTTAGGATCGAGAAGGTCGGGGACATTGGGTACAAATTTGTGTTTTGTCCTAGTGTTTGTAGTAGTTGTAAAGTTGTATGTGGGGATGTTGGTGTTTTTGAAGAAAATGGGAGAAAGTGGCTTGCCATTGATGACCAACCATTTGTCTTTACGTTAAAAAAGGCTTGATGGTTATGAAATTGTATCAAGAATCGTCCACGGTTTTTTTTCCTTTTGTATGAATTTGTAACGCTGAGGTTTTTAATATGTATCAAGGTAGTAATGTAATGTAAAGGATACTAGCTTCATGGTCATTTCTGTATAAAAATAAATAAAATAAATAACAAAATATTATTTTCCTAAACGATCAATTTTATTAGAGATTGTATTATATGATAAATAGAAATAGAGAACGAAGTAACCAGAAAGATTGTTAGAATCGCCTTCTTTTAGAAGGATCATTTAGAAAGCAAGTCGTTTTGAATTGACTAGATTCAAACAAAAAGCTGACATAGATGTTATGGGTATCGTTTTTTGTAAGATGGATATCCTTTTTTTGTAAGTTGTTTCACTTCTTAAATCTAGCAATTTCTTCATTTTTCAAAAAGGAGTCGAATGCAACCAAAGTTTCATGTTCGGTTTTGAATCAACCAAAATCAAATCAAACTCGCATAAAACAAAACATCCTAAGATATTATAAGTGTTAGGATTCGTTCGAATAACCAGCAGGAGAGTGTAATTGAATCATTTTATCTATACTACATATAAAGCATGAATTACCCTCTCTCCAAAATTTTAAGACTTACAAGAAATTAAGCATGATTTACAACACTTTAGAGCACCCAATTTTCAGAATTACAACAAAGTAAGCATATTGTACAACAAAATAAAGCTTGGTGTCATTTTAAGAACAAAATTCTATCAAACAACATTAATGCTATTAAAAACACCCTTTCACTAAAAATTACAACCATTTAAGCACAATGTACAATAGCTGCAACCAATTTTCAGATTTACAACAAAATAAGTATGATGTAATTTTCAGACTTATTTTCAGACTTACAACATTAATACTATTAAAGTGGTCAATGTTATTAATGAATATAATGACTACTACTTACAAGAAAAGAAACATAGTGTACAACACTTTAATGCACATAATTTTCAGACGTACAAGACAAGATGCATAGTGTACAACAAAACACCACATTAATGCTATTTAATGTAGTCAATTATTTAACTGGACAATAAATACAATTAATACAGTTATTAAAACACCCTTACATAAGAAATACAAATTATCAAGCATATTGTACAACCAAATTAAACACAATTCCTGCATTAAATTTCACTACTACAAATAATAAAGCACATTATACAAATATTCAATCCCGAACGGGCAACGGGCCAAATGGGCTCGAGCCCGAACGGGCACGGACCAAACGGGCTCGAGCCCGAACAGGCACGGGCCAACGGGTTCGAGCCCGAACGGGCACGGGCTATACGAAATTCTTGATATCCGTAAATTTATTGTCAAAAAGAATACATTATTCATCAAAAAAATTTATTTCAGGGTACCCGCGCGTTAGTAAGTAAATTATGTAGTGTAACGTGTCATTAACCATCAAATAAATTCACACTGACCTTTTCGTTTTAGTAGATTACGTTTGCAAATTTAGCGATAGCTGCAAAATGTTAGTTGTACCAATTTGTTTTATAAAAGCGTCTTGCGACGATTGTAGTTGCGACTATAAAGTGCAAAATAAATAGAGTAAATTACTTAAATGAACGTTTTATGCAGATAGTTTACACATATAAACCTCGCACATAAAATTATCCAAAATGAACATTTAACATATTATCCGTTAGATGTATTGTTAAATTACTTTCTAACCGTTAGATGTAGTAAAAGGAATACTAGGCGAGGTGCAGGCGAGGCCTGTGTGATTCAGAAACATAGGCGAGCTGTAGGCGAGTCTATGGCGAGGGTTTAGGCGAGGCAAGGACCTAGGCGAGTTGAATTTAACTGTGTTACGAGAGGCCTTAGGCGAGGCCCTAGGCGAGGCTCTTGGCGAGGTGATCACGCGAGGATTCTTGGGTCTGGGTGAGGATCTAGGCGAGCTATTGGGAGGTCTAGGGTGTGGGCGAGCCCTAGGCGAGGATCTAGGCAAGCCATGAGTAAAATTGTCTTGGCTCTGGGCGAGGTCGAGGCGAGGATGCAGGCGATCCATAAGTAAAATTGTCTTGGCTCTGGGCGAGGTCGAGGGTGCAACATGGTGACTGATACGGGTCACAAAAAGTGGTGACTGTCTCATGATTGACATGTAGAGAGGGTGACTGGTAAAAAACGTACTCAAAATTACATATTGAAAGATTCTAGTAAAAAAAAAAAAAAAAAAAAAAAAAAAAAAAAAAAAACAATATATAGTCTTACTACGTGTGGGGCAAGTGAACTAAATACACGTAATTGGCCCGAGGGGGCTGAGCGAAATTCAACCATCCGGCATGCTCAAAATCAACAGTCCCCGCATCTTGAGACGCATCGATCCTAAAACCAGAATTATCCCCGACATCAAATGCTCCGTCAACTCGAACCTCTGTACCGATCACATCTTCTACATCGACCTTATAATCTGTCTCCGTGGGAGCCTCTCTATTCTGCTTAAGTTGAGACTCAAGATCCTTCACACGTTGCACCAATGCAGGAATTTGCTAAATTATAAATTGAATAAGTATACATTAGTAAAGAGTGAATTAATGTCGTGAATCACATATCAACCTACGTAGGTTTACATAATAGAAATACTTTCTAAAAGGGTTGTATTATATATTCAAACATAAAATATTATCAACATGTACTTGTTCCCCAAACACAATATATTATCAACACGTTCTCCACATTTAAAGACTATAATTCACCACATTTAAAGACTGTAATTAAGTGCTCATTGAAATAATTAAAAGGTCTTTGGCATACCTTCAACTCAATTAAATTCAACGGCTGGATGATTTCCTTCAACTCCATAAACTCCTTATAAATTTTTTGTAAACTAATACCATCATGATTTGAAGAAGGTGGACCTCGTGGTGTGTTTGTATTAGATGGAACTTGTGGCCCATTTGTTGCAGCTCGCAATCGTGTTGACTTCCATTTATGCAGCCTCTTTTTAAAGATCATTTGTGGTAAAACATCGGTGGGGTTTGCATTAGTAAAAAATTGTTTACTAGCTATCCAAAACGGAGCTTGGCGCTCTAGATCTGTCACACCACTGATAAATAGTTCCTGTTGTTGGAACTATGTGNCAATCGTGTTGACTTCCATTTATGCAGCCTCTTTTTAAAGATCATTTGTGGTAAAACATCGGTGGGGTTTGCATTAGTAAAAAATTGTTTACTAGCTATCCAAAACGGAGCTTGGCGCTCTAGATCTGTCACACCACTGATAAATAGTTCCTGTTGTTGGAACTATGTGCAAAAAAAAAAAAAAAAAAAAAAATGATTATAAGTTTTAAAAAAGAGTATAATAACGAAAACATATATACAAAAAATGATTGAATTTTAATGTGTTACTTACATCATTGTCGTTATGGCCGAAAAAATTATCCCAATGCTCTGTAACAAACCTGGCGCGCCTACGCCAAGAGACGCCCCTCGGTGCAACATGTTGCTCCTTTATCCAAAAACTATTACTTTGGGGCATTACCTCTTGAATCCATGTGTAAAAAAATATTAAAATTATTAGGCTAAAAAATGTTAAACATATATATGTTGAAAAAAAAATTAAAAAAAAAATAAAACATACCTTAAACCCCCAGATAAAACCATACAAGGTATACTTATTCACCTTCTGATCATCTGTTTTTTCATCCCCATTCCTTTCGTCGGTCTCTTCATCCCCCTGATCCGCCCTAAGTACCTTCTTTTTAGATTTTCTTAACTTATTAACTTTACTATCATTAATCTTAAGATGTTCAGGAATATGTTCCCATGCTGCGTTTCTCAAACTGTAATACGTTGGAACCCAACAATAAGATCCCCATGGGAAATCATCAAATGCATCGAGATCCTCAACCAACGCAAACAAAAAGGTTTGAACCTCATGTTTAGGTTCCCGACCGCACAATATAAACTCAACAAAAATGACTAAACACAACCTAATAGCATCTTGCTCCTCTAACTTTAAAAAATCAGGACTTTCAAATAAGTTTAAAAGATCCAAAAGTGTTACTACAGTTTGCAAATGAGGGGATATACGTTGTACTAAAGGTGTAGGCACGTTTTCAAAGTCTTCAATATTGTAGGCACCAAACTTTAAACCAGTCACGAGACAAAATTCTACACGGCCAAAATTGCAACTGATTATGAATATCTTCGTTAACTTCTTCTTGTCTAAGAAGCATACCGTGAACTAAATTAGGTTCTTGGTCAAGATAAGGTACATCTAACCAATCACCAAAACAATGATTCCTAAACATACGAACAACTACATCTCTACCGTACATGGTTCTAAATTTTTTCTACAAACTAAAACGGCTACGAATGGTCACTTGTGCTTCATAAGTCTACAAACAAAAAAAAACAACGAACAAAATATAAAAAATAATAATAATAATAATAATAAAAATAAATAAAATAAATCTACGACAAAATTGATTCTTGACTTATATATATATAACATACCGGACATGCAGCGGCCATTGTGAATAAGATACGTGCAATTCACACAAACTACCACTAACCCGACAAAATACAATAACCCCACAAAACCACAAAATTGGTACCACTACAAAGAACAAAGAACGTGGGGCACCAACAAACTCCTACATACCCCACAACCAAAACCGATTATATACAACTTTGTTAGAGAAAGTGTGGGCCGATGATTTGTGGAGGAAGATAAACAATTGAATGTGAATTGAATGTGAATTGATTCCAGGCGAGGTGATTCAAGCCCTAGGCGAGGTGACGGGCGAGGCCCTAGGCGAGGTGGAGGTGGGAGGATAGGTCGTAGGCGAGGTCGAGGTGAGGGAGAACAAAGATTGACTTTTGGTAAAGATTTGGGAAAGTCAATTCAATTTGTAGGAGGCGTTTGGTGAATAAATAGAGGGTTCAATAAATATGTCAATATGTAAGCTGTGCAATGACTTATGACTATACTAGGATGCATATAACTAAGAAGTAAACATTGGGTATTTGGTAAAGAGTTGTTTGGTCAATAAATATGTATGTCATTATGTTATGACTATACTTTAACTTACATTTTGGCTTATGAAAGTATGAAAACCCAAAAGAAGGTGCAATCACGTCTCACGTTTTTACTAGTCCATTTTGTAACAAAGTTTTACTACCCGTCTTCACCTTTTGTTCCAATTATGCCATACCAAACATAACATTGGGTATAGGAGGTTTTGTGTTACATGTTTCTCTCTCTTTTTTATTACTTTACTTCAAAATATTCACTAAATAGATTATAGATATGCAACTTGGGCGAATCTTATTGAATCCCGGTCGATCATGTTAGGCGAATGGAAGATAAAAAAGTTGATAGTGACATATATTGGTCACTTTGGTAAAACATGTAAAAAGGGTTCATTCCCGTAAAACCACTCCATATAACGTTCATTCTCGTAATTGGGTTAAATAAATACACATGCCAGAAAATAAACTTTAAAAAGATTTTTTTATTAAAGTTTTATAAAAGACACTTAAAATAAGATTCAAAAAAGGGATTCAAAAAATAAAAACTTTACCAAACAAGCATATAAATATTTCATGACAACAAATATGCACAAATTATATAGGAGTAATTTTTTTTGACAAAAAAAGAGGATGAAATTGATGGGGCAACCGAAGTTTTCGCGGGAACTTTTTATGGTTTATCATTCCCCCCATTGCCAACCACAAACACCTTTCGTTTCCCCCATTCATTTTGCTAATCTCATTTTTCCACTTCTAACAAATCTTGAAAAATATTGGTACGTATCACATCCATGCCTTTTTGTTTTTATCATTGTCATTATCTTATGCTCACATTCTTGCATTAATCAGGAATTATTAATGGTATGTTTTGATTTGGGTATTCATGAAACTTGTTATCTTCATTATGGTGTTTGATGAAATGTTATTATTAAAAGGTGTTAATCACCATTTTGACCTTTTGGCGTCAATGGGTATCAAGACATGTCATAGTTGCCTGAATGTGGGAAACCTATTTGATTCAGAAATTTGTGGTTTGTGGGTCCATTAGATTAAGCGTAACAAGGGCTGGTTTTCACGCATGGTCACCATTACACACATGACACAACTATGAGCGACGCGTGAAGGGAAAAGAAACCGAAATTGGTGGTACAACCACCGATTGGAATAAAGTTTGTGCTTTTGTGAGTGCGAGTGTGTTGTGAGGTATGTTTTGTGTTTAAGTGAGGTATAGGTAAATGGGGAAAATGTGGTGACTATAACGATTAACGAGGGTGAAAGTTGTAGGAAGGGGGATGATGTGGCGCTGACTTGAAAGTGGTGACGGGCCACTACGCCCGGTCTTATAACAACATAGGTGAATTACCATGGTATCCCGCGGGTACCTTTATTGAAGTGGTTGAAAGTTTAGGCATAATTTGTGGCTGTTGGAACCACTGATTAACGTTTTGGATAGTTATTTAGTAGATGCTAAATTGAAGACCACTTGAGCATACTACTTCTATTATCAAGATATGTGACAAACTTACCTTATAAGGCCTAATGACACTTCCCCTTCACGTCTCTTATGCTAGATACTAAAATTTGTGTTTTACTAGTCAACCAGGAATCCAGAGTAACAATAGCTCAAAATCTTGCCTTAGGATATTTTTACTGTTTCTTTTTTTCAAATCGTTGGTGATCCTCCCTAATCCGTGGTAGATTTCATTTGTTTCTAAGAAGTTTATGTTTTTTTTCATATTATATCCTCATCGACATCCTCTATACACCAGTTAACCAAATCAAATGCTTTCAGAATACATCAAGTGAAAATCTGAATATTACAGGTTCCCATGGCTGCTACCGAACAAAAGACTGAAACAGATGTTCCACCTACTAATGCACCCAAGTCAACAGATAATGTTTCAGAAGTGAGAATCGAACTTACCTGAAACTTTATGATTGCTTGTATGACATTTAAGTCTTTACATTCTTGACGTATGGATATTGCAGGTTCCTGTGACTGCTGCTGAACCAAAAAGTGAAACAGATGTTCCACCTACGTCAACAGTCAATGCTTCAGAAGTGAGAATCGAATTTAACTTCAATTCAATGATTTCTTATAATCCATTTAAGTACTTTCAGAATACATGACATAACTTCTGAAAATGGCAGGTGCCCGTGTCTACTGCTGAACCAAAGACTGAAACAGATGTTCCACTTGCTAATTCACCTAAGTCAACAGCTAATGTTTCAGAAGTGAGAACCGTATTTAGCTGAAATTTGATGATTGCTTATAATCCGTTATAACTGCTTTGACAATAACTTGATTTATCTTATGAATACCGCAGGTTCCTGTGTCTGCAACTGAACCTAAAACCGAAACAGATGCATCTCCTGCTGGTTCACCCAAGTCAACAGTCAATGTTTCAGAAGTGAAAACCGAACTTATTTTTCTTATTTTTCTATCTCTATATGATGATATTAATGACTTCATGATCATACATCTAATTCACGTTGCCTCTTCAATCCCAAATTAACAGATAAAAACAGTTGAAGTGAGTAATATCTCGATGGATGTCAAGGATAAGGATATCCGGGAATTCTTCTCTTTTTCTGGCCCTATCCATTATATTGAAATGAAAAGGTTTGATTTGCAACTTTCTTTGACTTTAGACAATCTGTATGTGTAAGTAGCTTTGTGACTTTAGATGGTTTTCTGTGCAGTGAAAGTGAATCCGTGAAGCATGCGTTTGTCACCTACAAGGATTCACAGGGAGCAGAGACTGCAGCCCTTTTGACAGTACGTAAATTAATAACTAGTTTTTGGGCATCCAAATCTGTTTAGAAAGTCCTTTGAATTCCTAATATTTCTTTAATCGTAAACTGAAAAAGTGATCTATTACGTTAAAGTATACCAACATATTACACTCATAGAACATCTTGGTGCCACTTCAAGCAATAATTACCAAATGTTTGGTTTTCCAAAAATCAAAGTGGACTCTTTCTTTTACCCAAGATCAGTAATATGATAACATATAGATTGTGTTGTTGCTGTTAGGGGAGTTCATTTTGATATATAGTAATTTACAGGGAGCCACAATTGGCGCTCTATCAGTTTCAGTAAGCCCTGTTGAAAATTACAAGCTGCCTCCAGAGGCTCCTCCTTTAAATTTGGTACTTTCTGTTTCTTAATCACTTATAGTATGGCTTGTTACATTTTTCATGTGTATATGTTGTTGATGACTATATATTACTCTTCCGAACTCTGAAGGGGCCAGAATCACCCGGGACAATCAAGAAACGTGAAGTTGCACAAAAGGCAGAGGAAGTGGTAAGCACAATGCTTGCTAAGGGTTTTGTTTTGGGAAAAGATGCACTAAATAGGGCGAAATCATTCGATGAAAGGCACCAATTGTCAACCAATGCATCAGCTACTGTTGCTTCACTTGACCGTAAGATGGGCTTGACACAAAAGTTAAGCACGGGAACAGCTGTGGTGAATGAAAAGATGAAAGTAGTGAATGAGCGTTATCAAGTAACTGAGAAATCAAAATCTGCAATTGCTGTAGCTGAGAAGAAGGCAAACAGTGCCAGTTCTGCTCTCATGAGCAACCCTTATTTATCCCGTGGAGCTGTGTGGCTTTCAGGTGCTTTTGCTGCAGTTGCAAAGGCAGCTGAAGGCGTTGGGTCCAAGACTAAGCAGAAGGTTGAATTATCCGAGGAGGGAAAAGAGAGCTCAAAGACTAAAGAGAATGTTGAGAAATCTGATGATGAAAAAGATGAGTCGAAGACTAATGACAAGGTTCACGAGGCTGGGGAAAATGAGGGATCAAAGACTAAAGACAAGGTTCAGGAAGCTGAGGAGGAAAAGGAGGGGTTGAAGACTCAAGAGAAGGTTCAAGAAACTGATGAAAAGGAGGCTCAAAACAAGGAGAAGACAAATGCGGTTAACGACCAAGCACAGATTCAAGTTGACGAGTCTTCAAAGAAAGACTCTCCCGAGATACCACCTGTTACATCATCCAATGATAACAACAATCCAAAGCAGTGAATTTGATAAAGAAACAGATTTATATTGAAACCGCAAATATAGAATACGGAATTATATTATACTGAAATCTTGAAGCTGAAGTCAATTCCTATTTCTGAACGCAAGACTAATATATAGAAGATCTATACATATTGCATATCTTCTTTACTATAGGGAATTTACAACACAAGATGTAAATGGTATTATCTACTTTTCCTGTAAAAAAAATGGATAGTTTCTGATTTTCTGTAACTACGTGTTAATAAATGTGAACCTTGTTCCACTTATTCATAACCAATGCCTTTGCGCTAGTTTCATAAGTGGGATAACTTTTATGTATGAACGTCTTCCATGCTGTTCTGTATTAGGTTATGCACTTTAGCATCCACTCCAGACACTATCAACAATTCAACATACAAGTACAAGATCAGTAAGCTGTATGCAGGGTAGGTATATATACTTAGATGACTCCAATTAAATAAGATGTTCCTTTTTTACCTATATAATAGAACTGTTTCACGAATTTGAAATTGATATGAACTACTTTTTCAAAGTTACGTAGTTTAAAGTTTGATCAATTCTTTTGATGAGCAAAACCAAATTGCAATTCTTTAGTTTCCATGTGGGACTTAACAGGTAAATGTAAACAACAATGTAACCGTTTGGTGGACTATTTAATACCTTTACACAGTTGGGTAGATCCTTATCATTTGATCCATCATAAATCTGAAACAGCAAAATTCAGAAGGTATTTAATAGATGGCTAGATTACAGTTGGTTGGATGCAAAGTAATTAAGGTATAATTATAGATATAAGCATGAATCAAGTTGTATACCCATGTGATTTGTTGGTAAGTAGATTGTTTGTTTTCAGCTAGACATGCTAAGATGACCAAACTGGCTGCTACAGTTGAAGGCCAGTAGCACAACTGTTCATGGCCTAACAGTGCGAGCAGTGCAAGATACTTAGCAATCTTATCCACATCTTCATCGGCTCTTGCAGCTTTCAGATAGAACCTATTAATTTGTTTCACACGGCGATGGGTAAGAACAAATAGTAAATTTCCACAATCTCTGAATTAAATATTTGTACAATTAGCAATGAAGAGTATTGAAGACTTCTTATGGTAATTAAAAGCATATGTAGATATAGTTGCGACGGACTGAGAATATTGCTTACCATAAGAAATTGTAGATGGTTGGTAAATAACACTGAAATTTCAGGACTTCTTGTACCAGCCATTCCATGGCTACCACTTCAGATCTGCTGTATCTAATGCTTCCTACGTAAAAGAACTTCTCGCGAATACTGCAATGATCAAAAGACAGTTATTTTGATTAATAAGGTTTATTGTGTACAATAAAGTGTCTCAAATCATGTTTATTGTGATAATTATGAATTTAAACCTGATTTCTTACTCTTAGTTACATCAAATAACATTGTGATATCTTACTGTTATCAACTGATCATGAATGTGGAAATTGATAAAGGAGACCAGACAGATAGAAAATAATGGATCAGACCTGTTGTAGGGCTGATTTTCTTCGATCCTTGTTGCAAGGGTGAGACAAGCAATGCCAGCAATTTCAAGCTCCCTTTTGTTCCTGAAGTATCCTTTGCTCAGAAATCGATCTAAAAGACTGACGCCTAGGAACATGGTTTCCTTCTGGAGTTCCTTGTTAGCTGCTTGCTGCTTTTCAAAAGTATAAAGTAGGAGTTAAATAGGTGAACAGAGTTGTATTTTTGCGTCATGTAACAAGTAATCTCCATTAGTCATACCTCTGTTTTAACCAATGTTTTTCTAATGAAAATGTATGTTTAACAATTTGTACTGCACAAAGAACATCTAGTGGTCTAAGCATTTTAGCGACTTTTAAGACTCAAAGACTAAATGTCTTGCTGAATTAATATTTCATAAAAGTATACTACAGAGCACCGTATACAATATAGTTAATGCACAAAAGAAAAGTGAACCAATAGGAATATACAGATTAAGCTGTTTAAGTTCAATAACACCACCAATTTCTACTAGGAAGTAATGCGCATTATAAATCAGTTCATAACAGACCTCCATTATCCAATGCACCATCTGCAGCCTTTGTTTGACAACCAAGTCGCCATATTCCTTCATCTCACAGTATTCCTCTGCGTAGTCATGTACATACAATTGCCTCCTCTCCCTTAATTTCAGCATCCAGTAACTTTCTTCGTGTTCTTCATCTTCAGGCCTCAACAAATTCTGACCACGAGAAACAAACCACATTATATCTACCATTATAGTAACAAGTAATCCATTAAACACCTTTCAATCAAATCCTCTCACTGGATCACAAATTCTATATTAAACATCTCGCTGGATCAGTATAAGATTAAACAGCTTTTATAGCACATTAAATATCTCACTGGATCACTCTATATCAGATAAGTTATAAAGCATTTCAAACATCTCACTGGATCACAATTTACACATTCAACAATTTTTAAAGCACTTTATACATCTCATTGGCTCACAATCTCTTCGTTAAACAACTTTAAGATCACATTAAACATCCCATTGGATTTCTGTACATCAAACAACTAGCAAAACGCATTAAACATCGAATCGATCACAATACACACACTAAACAACTTTAAAAACACATCTGACGTGTCACTGGATTACAATTTACAAATTGAACAGCTCTCAAAGCACATCTAACATATCATTTGTCGCTACACATTAAACAACGTTTAAATAATAACAAACAATCAAACATCTCACTGGAATATAACATTAAACAAGTTCTAAAGCATATCAAACATCACACTGGATCACTTGACGTTAAATAGCTTTCAATTCACATTAATTTTTAGCTAAATCACTATGCATTTGAACAATTTTCAAAACACATCAAACATCTCGTTATTTCACTAGCTACACTAAGTCACTAACAATCAATCAATACTTAGAATAGCTAAAACTAAGCTGATTACTAACAATTACAGATTCTGAACCGACACATATCCATACAACAGCAAACTACTAATTACTAATCCGTGACTTTTCAAAGCACGTCAAATGAATCATCGGATCAACATATCTCCACTTTACGGTTAACTAATACCACTCTAGCTAAAACTAAGCTTATCACAACTAATTACAGCTTCTAAACAGCAATATAAATCTCCACATAGCACCAAACATATGCTATAATTAACGTCGATATACAAAACAGCGAAAATGAAGTATAACATAATTGACTTACAATAATCCTCTCAGAATACACTACACGCATTCTAAACCTACTAAAGCACATCAAATATCACTGTATCACTATAGATCGAACAGCTTTCAAAACACATCAAACGTCTCATTATTTCACTAGCCTATGCTTACAATCAATCAATACTCACAACAGCTAATACTACGCTTATCACAAACGATCACTGATTCTGAACATCATATACATTTCTATATATCAGCAAAGTACTAATCAGTAACTTACGCAATAAACGTAAACTGCAGTCAAAGCACAATAACTATCTAATCGCATCACCATATCTACATTTACGCTGAACTAGTACTACTATAGCTAAAACTACGCTTATCACAATCAATTAAAGCTTCTGAACAGCAATATACATTTCTAAATATCAGCAAAGTACTAATCAGTAAATTACTAATCAGGAACTTATGCAATAAGCTTAAATAATCCGTTAAACAACAAACACATCATATATCTCATCGGATGAACATATCTACGCTTTCAGAACAACAAACATGCTATAATTAACATCGATATACAAAACATATTGAAGTAAAAACAAAGTCTAAGCATAATCGACTTACAATAATCCTCTCAGAAGATCCATTCACATCACGTCCAGTCAACACTCTCCTCGAAAACTCAGACTTACAGAACATCTCACGGTAACTCACAAACAACATAAAAGTCGGCGACGGAGCCGTATCACCAACAGACATCTCCGAAAACTGACTACCAGACTCATACCACGACGAAGCAAAATCAGACGAAAAATCAATCTCGGAACAACTATACATATTAACCTCCGTACAATCCTCATCCTCCTCCACGTCATCATCATATCCATCAGACAAACGCTCAGAACAGGTCAAATCAAAGTCAACGGAATTCAGCTTTGACTCAGCACAATTATTATTAGTATTATTATCATCATTAGCTGTTTTTACCGTTTCTGAATCATTATTATTACCATAAGTAAACTTAATTTTACCGGTGACGTCATCATTCACTTTCACATACGCTGATTCACCTTCGTTAACCGAAACGACGTCGTTATCTCTTCCGTCAATTACCGGCACCGGAAACAGTGACGTCACTTCCGAATTCTCAACACCGTACGGCACAACTGACGTAACCGAAACGACGTCGTTCTCTTCCGTTACTTTCACCTTAGTTAACGGAAACACTGAACACTCCGATACCTCAACTTCATCGTTATGAACTGATTTTGCGTTCAAATTAGCCAAATCGATACACGAAGACGATTCCGATACCTCAACCGGAACGAGCTTCTCCATAACACGCTTGGTGTACGACCTCGTAATGCGACGGAACTCATCGGAAACGGCGTTTCCGGCGACGGTGAATGTTCGTTTCTTCAACTGCTTGATGTTGTTGTTAGTTGATGAATCACATGAGATAGTAGTGGTAGTGACGTCATTTGTGATGATTGATGACGTGGCAGCGGTAAAGAGTGGTTTCGGTGATGATTTGAGAATTGGGGAGAAGTGTGAGCGTTTACGGCGAGGTAGCTTTGATCGGAACTTCTTCATTTTAAGTGTGTGTTTTTTTAAAAAAATTAGTGTGTGAGAAATGAAGTGTTGAAGTTGATTTGAAGCTTTTTATATAGTGTTTGGAGAGTGAAGAGTAACTGTGTGTGTTATAGTGTGTGTGAAATGGAAAACGGTTAGGGGGAGGGAAGGGAGGATATTTTGTGGGGTAGGGAGTGGGGTTAAGGGATATGCGTGTGGTTAGTTATACGTGTGGTAGTGGGGTCCGCTCAGTGTTACTGTTGTCATGCTTTTTCACCTATTTCGTGATGACTAGTTAATTTATTAACCTTTGTTCTAAAAATTAAATGGTTCAACCATTTTAGTTGTGGTATTTTGTAGAAAGGTACGATTATTACTTGTATTATTTGTTACAGGGTATAACTAGAAGCGATGAAATAAAATGATAGTGATCATTTAATATTTATACCACGAGAAAAACACGTTTTTTTTAAGCTTAATTTTTTTAAAAAAATATATAATATTGTTAAACAAATAATAACACAAATTAACGCTACTACGCACCATTGTCATCGTTATACGCATGTAATCATCTATATAAGTTAAAATGTGTATGATGAACTTAGCTTGAGCTTAACCTAGAAATAAAACAATATTATTAGCTGAAAATTAAAGTGTTAATTTTAGGCTAAAAGTAGTGGCGGTGACTCGGTCAGCGTCACCTCAGTTTTCTCTTTCATCTCATTTTTACTCACTCTCACTCATCATACATCCGTTTTGGTTACCTTCCTCTCATTTTTTTATTAAAATGCATACTTTATAAAAATATACCCCATTAAATGCCAACACACACTCACAAAATAAATTAAAAAAAACAATTAGTTTTTGGAGTAAGACCACATTTGTCAGCTTTAAACCATGGTGAGTAACTCACCACAATTTCCATTTTTGCACTATGAGTTAATATATCTGTTTTGAGAGTCACAGTGGTGACTTGGTCACTCACGCCCCAACTCACCTCTAATCCCTCCAACCTTAACAAATGTATTTGGCTAATTAGTAGAAGATATAAATTATTATTATAAGATGACATACAAAGATGTGAGAAAAGTTCAACATAGATAACAAATTTTCTAAAAATCAAATAAACAAATTTTGGCATTCAATTTATCATCAAATAAAAAAACACATTTTTATCCTTCTTTTCAAAAATTATCATCAAATTTTATCGGTGAGAAGTTGCATTGCCTGTAATATTAGACTTGTACTTGTTGTTGATACAAAAGTTGGGCGTTCCTTGTTTGGGTTCCTTCCTTCGTATCAATTGCTTGATATTGCTTGAGACCTGCGCACTAAGAAAGAAACAAACACCGTTAGGCTTATCGAGGGATTGTTTTCCCCGATTATCCTCCGGCGTGAGAGTAAGTAATCGTAGTTTTAGGGTTGTGAGAAGAGTTATGATCGCTTTGTAAATCGTACCTTTGCGAGGGTTTGGGTTCCCTCTATTTATAGGTATGTAACCGATAAGGTTACTTGTTCCTTACTCTACGGCGTATCCACCGATATCGGATATCGCTAGTGAATATCTTCCTTGTTTAGAAGATATCCCTTTATCCGTTCCATAAATACGTTTTGGACTTGGGCCTTATGGGCCGAAGCCATCCAGTTGGTAGTCCAACTGATATGAAGTTGGGCCGCGCATAGCGGGCTTAAGTATTTGTATTGTTTACTAATCGGGTCCGTGACCCGGTGTGGACTATACGTCATCATGTCCTCCCAGTCTAGTGTGCGCACGACAAAGAGTGCGGATGCTAGACTAACAATGCCCAAATTATTCTCGACTCGTACGCGGGAAGAATTCAAGTCGTTTGCCGCCAAAAGGGAAGTTCAATGAATCTAGTTGAAAAGGTTTAAATCCCTCGCCTCGGGAAACGGAAACGCTATCCACGTGTCTCGTACCGTTTCAAACCCCAGCCACATATTCTGAGTTAGTGGAATCCACGTGTCAGTCATCGGTGGTGAGTGAGAAACATATAAGTACCACTGCATTTTTACCGTGTTTTTCACAGTGAAAAGTGCAAGTATCTCTCAAAAAATACCAAGGACTCCGCCGCAACCCTAGTTTTCTAAACCAAGGTAACCTGCGCCCACGCTTAAAAATGGTTATTCAATTGGAAGATTGCCACTCCAATATGACCGCGGGTGAACTGCAACAGTTCTCCACGGATTACTATATTCCGTTGGATCTGCACCCGGTGGTGCCAGATCCAGAAGATACCATAGAGGACTACCCCGTAGGGAAGGTGGGTGTATACACGCGATTTTTCGAATGGGCGAATCATCGCGTGCCCATCACCGTATTCCTGAGGGATATCCTCGTATATTATAGCATTCCTATTTCCCAGTTGCACCCCCTAGGCGCTGGGAAAATATCCAATTTCGAGGTCAATTGCCATTTATTGGCGATTCCTCCCACCCTCCACCTTTTCCGTGCGTTCTATCGCATATCGTGGTTAAATGGGTGGATAACTTTCACGAAGCGCTTAGGCGCGCTTCAATGTTTTTCAAAGAAGGTGGACAAGCTTCCCAATTGGAGGGAAAAG
>LBNU01002798.1:186614-234068 GCA_014162995.1 Artemisia annua | reverse complement strand
ATACACTAACTTGGTGATGAAGAAGGTCATGTTGAGTTGGTGTTTGAGGTGGCAGGGTGACCGCCGTTATGGACAGGGCCGTCTTATGATTTTGATGGCGGCCTTTTGCCATCAACAGTCAGCACAAAAAAGTGGCCCTTAAGCACATACAAAAAATACATAATTATCGGTAGTGCATGAACTAATTAAACTCAAGCCTGTGAATTTAAATAATAGAAATGCATGGAATTTTGTAACACTCGTCAAGCGGTGGCCCTGTTTAATAGCAGCATTTGCACTCCTCTAATTAAAGACGGCCCTGGTTATGGATTGAAAGTATTCATAATCTTAGTAAGTTACTTGATTTGTAATTTGTTTCGCTTTAAATCATATGAAATTAATGGACTTAAATGGAAAGTAGTTGGTCAATTAAATCTTAAATTATGAAGTGATCGAGACCCTAATGTATAAAGTGCTACGACTAGTTTTGGTGAACCACCACTAAATATTGAGAAATCATAAATTTGTTGGTAATTACGGGCCACAATCTTCATTTGTTTTGGTGTTGGAATTAACGCAGAATTATGTCATTTTTGTGCGTGTTTGTATAATGAAGGTTGGTTGAGTGGTTGTGTGCTACTTGAGCTACAAAATTTATCTCAAACAAGTTATTTTAAAGGAAAAAAAAAAACAAAAAAACAAAAAAACAAAAAAAACAAAAAAAACAAAAAAAAAATAGTATTAGCTAAAATGTTTAAATTTAAGATTGTCTCAAAACCAACCATTTGTAAAGGAAATCAAGGCACATGACAAATCAAAACTAATACGAGTAGAGAGAAATTGTCTAATATCTTCAATTATTGTTTGAAAAATGATATTTTTTCTTACTTCATATTTCTATTAACCTTCCTACTTACAGTATGCTAACAAGTGAAAAAACTAACAGTTTAAATGAACGGAGATAATGAGTGAAATACGAATGTCAAGAAAAACACATGGACCAAAATGTTATGTTAAATCAACTTCAAACCGTCACACGTTTAACCCAAACTATTTTACTAGAGTTATTTAACTTTAACCTAATCATTTGTACTGTTTGTAAAATGTATAGGCAACAATAATGAACCATGAGTAACGTATTCGAATAAACGAGGTATTGCGATTCTACATAACAAATGAAATAGAATAAAAGCATATATAGCGTGGGGGTCCAAGCTGCCGCCACAGCCATATGTGTCGATAATTATTGGTACCACTCAACTCAACCCCATTCCCATCAGCCGTACGCAACATATTTAAGCTCGTAACCACTAACCTCCATCCTATATATATACCTAACCATTCAAATAGCTTATATAGGTGTAAAAAAACTTGATCGACCTTTATATTGTACTAAAACAAAATAAGTTTTGATACAACAACAACATACCTAATCCAGCCGGAGCAGGGTATGAGGAGGTAGAATATAGACAGATTCTACCCCCTATCTTGGAACAAACACGAGACTAAGGAGACTGCTTCAAGGAAGAACTCCGACCAGTGCGTGTAGTGCGTGTGCAGAAAAGTAAAGTTTTAAAGAGAGGAATAAAAAAAAGGCAATTTCATTTCTTGGTTCAAGAAAATAAATAAATAAATAAAATAAAATTTTAAAAAAATAATAATAATTAAAAATAAATAAAATAAATAAAAAATAAAAATCTAACCCTGTTAAATCTACTAGTGGTGAGTCACCGTGGTATCCTTACAAATGGTCTCATATAGTCATATTCAAACATCACTAGTTACACATATCTGTTGTGACTACGAAAAGGGTCACAAAACACCCCAGTTAAAACGTGTTGAGTTAAAAACTCGTCCTCCTTAAATAACTTAAACAAATAATACCTTAATCGTTTACTTATACCGATGACATTATATGGCTAGTATAGTTGTATATACATGACCAATAATCCAGAGTGAAGCGACATTTGTTTTCTATCAACATCATTCATTTTATATTAAGTAGAGATTTTGCTATTCATATACAAACATAATTAGTATGGTTCCACACTATGTAATACGTATATAGAGTGTAACTACTAATAAAACTTTCGGTTAGGGGATCTAGTTTGTTCACCTAATTCTCAAGTAGCCAAGTTGCCTTAGTTTGGTATCCAAAAAAGCCTATGCGTATGCTATCGTATCTAATATGCAATAAAAGCTACTAGTAGTTTTAATTTATAGACGTATATAAATTTTCTTCTAGACGTTCTTTATTTACCATATGTAATTGTCGATTGCATGACTTCAATATGACTCATTATTATCTCAAAGTTAACAAAAAGTTATTTAAAGTTAAGTAAATTTTTCTATTTTTGACTTTGTTGGTCAAGCAGTCAAACTTGTATTATTTGTTTAGCCAACTATTTTTCCATCTCACATGTTTTTTAGTTTGACCCGTTTGTTGTAACCAATCACCATCTTTCACTTTCACCCTTCTTGGCCCTATAATTTATTATGCATCATTTTTTTTTTTTTTTTTTTCACATCTAGTAATTTTATTTGGCTTTATTATGACAAATTCCACAAGTAATTACGAAACCATAGTAGTGGAAGATCTTGAGGCAATTTCCACAATGAATTACGAATCAAGTACTTTTAAATGTAGTAGTGCATGCGCATAAGGGATCTTGTCAGGTAGATAACATGTAAAATGAATAAATACTATAAATAGTTTTAGAATTTAATTTAATGCATACGAATATTTCCATTAATCGTATTGAGTGGTTCGTAAACCCTTGTAACGCTCTTCCAATCATATTGTAATTGGTTCCTAGCGCCACGTTTCTTGCTTGGCTGTCTAATTCTTTCTCTTGTTCAAAAAAAAAAAAAATTTACTACTCTCTTGTGNTTATGTTAATCATATAAAATGTTTTGCTTATATTTGGTTCTCTTAACAACACCATAAAAATTATGTCTATAATATTTTTTGGGTAAAAGGTCAAAAGACCCGATAAAATGTCTATAATATTTGTTTTAGATATCGCTCAACAAAAACGAAATGAATTATAATACCAAAATGGGTTTACAAAAATTGAGGATAATGTCTCCATTATAGTAACCAACGAATTAGATTTTCTTAGAATTTAATTTGAAGTAATATCATCAAAGTTAGACAAATGAGTCTATTTTTATTAGAAATAACCATTAAAACATGAATTGTAGTTTATCTTAGTGACATAGTCAATGACTTAATGTCATAGTTTCTTTTTTTGACCTTGAATGTCATAGTTTCTAATTCTAAATGAAACAAAATGTCTATACCTTTTTCTTGTTTATTTATTAAATGAAAGTGTGGTCGAGAACGGCATTTCATCACACGTTTAAAGTAGCAACCAAAAAATGATGTTTAAAATGTGTGAATCTTATATCCACATAATTGATAACATGATAATTACATGTTTGATGTATAAGGGCCCGTTTGGTTTGGTTTGGTTTGTAGGGTTACGTTGGGTTTTTGGGTAAAAAAAAAGTAAAAATAAGATGTTTGTTTGCGTTTATGGAATTCAGGTTTAGAGATTTATCTCATATATTAGGGGTTGTATTAAAGATGGGTGGTTTAAGTGGTTTTTCTAACAAAATTAGGACAAGGTCTTGTTTTCTCCTTATCTTTCCTTTTAATTATATAGCAGGGTACACGCGCGTTGCAGCGGCGGGTACCCTGAAATAAAAAAATTCGATAAATAATGTATTTTAGTTTATTATGTTATTTTTGACAATAAATTTACGGATATCAAGAATTTCGTATAGCCTGTGCCCGTTCGGGCTCGAACCTGTTGGCCCGTGCCTGTTCAGGCTCGAGCCCGTTTGGTCCGCACCCGTTCGGGCTCAAGCCCATTTGGCCCGTTGCCCGTTTGGGCTTGAATATTTGTATAATATGCTTTATTATTTGTAGTAGTGAAATTTAATGCAGGAATTGTGTTTAATTTGGTTGTACAATATGTTTGATAATTTGTATTTCTTATGTAAGGGGTGTTTTAATAACTGTATTAATTGTATTTATTGACCAGTTAAATAATTGACTACATTAAATAGCATTAATGTGGTGTTTTGTTGTACACTATGCTTCTTGTCTTGTACGTCTAAAAGTTATGTGCATTAAAGTGTTGTACACTATGTTTCTTTTCTTGTAAATAGTATTCATTATAGTCATTAATAGCACTGACCACTTTAATAGCATTAATATTGTAAGTCTAAAAATGAATTCATACTTATTTTGTTGTACACTAATGCTTATTTTGTTGTAAATCTGAAAATTGGTTGCAGTTATTGTACATTGTGCTTAAATGGTTGTAATTTTTGGTGAAGGGGTGTTTTTAATAGCATTAATGTTGTTTGATAGAATTTTGGTCTTAAAATGACACCACGCTTTATTTTGTTGTACAATATGCTTACTTTGTTGTAATTCTGAAAATTGGGTGCATAAAACTGTTGTAAACCATGCTTAATTTCTTGTAAGTCTTAAAATTTTGGAGAGAGAGTCATTCATGCATTATATGTAGTATAGATTATAGATCTATAAAATTTTCTCCTACAATTACTCTTCTATATCTCTCCTTTGCTAATAATATAAATAATTTTTAATTTAATATTTTAATATATATTTTATCTTTGAAATTTAAATCCAAATCTTAATCATAAACCCATATACAAACCAAATGAAGCTTAAGTTCTCTTCAGTTAAGTCTGGGTAGGCATGTTAAAATATTAAATACTGTTTTAAAGATAACTCTATAATTAAATAGGGTTCTGCTACAAATATTATACGTACAATAAGTAATGAAAAAAAAAAAAAACGTAAATTTATTAGAAAATATATCAAATAGATTTTTCTTGACGGAAAAAGAATCGTATTTAATGTAAGTATAAGTAATAACTAAAAATATGAAAATGATGTATCCTACAACGACAACCATGTCGGTTTGATCATAACTAAGCTATCTTATACGGAGTAATAAGTTCGAACTCGATTTAATAGCTTCAAAAGCGTCCATGGTTCGACAGGGGAGGTTTAAAGCATCGAACACTTAAAAAATCCTTATTACTGATACTCGATATCATACAGAGTAACTTGTTATATCGAACTGATCTCAACTAGAAAGCTCGTTTTACTTGGCTCGAGTTGTGTTTGAATGCAAAAGGCTCAACTAGAGCTTTATACATCAACGGTGGTAAGTCTAAATGCGGCTCAAAAGTTATGTAGGAGCTCAAGATGAATCCTTGCATGACAAACTCGAATAACTTCATAGAAACACGAGACGTTAATTTGCAACCTTGTTTGAAACTAAAATAACAATATATACTAATAGCAAAACGAATTATCGATGAGAATATTCGAATTAGATTGCAACTTATTTAAAACTCAAAGTTAAGTTACGGAGTACTATTTAATGACATTAATTATCAAAAGTATGCGTGGAGTTTNCGACTTGACATCGACATAATAATACCCGAAACATTGTTGAGGTTACATGGGTGGTCGACATAGATAACTCGTTTAACTAAAAGGTTCATGTTTGGGCTGACATTCACAACGTAACACGTCAATGATTATGATTTACCATTTCAAACTAATTGTCACCTATCATCTTGTATATTTTGAATTTAACAAAAAATATGCGGTGATCTTCTTTCAAAGTACCTTCTATACGAACGGAAAAGTCGAAACAAGAAAGCAAAATGCAAAATGAATTGAAGGGAAAAAAAAAAGAAGCAAAGCTTAGAGACATTCGGAGGTGCTAAGACACTTCCACTAAGCCTTTGTTCACGTTTGACCGAGTCAAACTAAAAAGCTAGCTATTAAGAGATTTTTTAAAAAAAAACAAACGCAACCTTAGTTTCATGACAAATATTTTGTTATACCTATATTATAAAAATGCTTTTGTAAATTTTATTAGAAGATATCATCTCTCTCAAAGATTATAGCAATCTTGCACCTTTTCATTTTGGGTTCCTTATAGATCCCACAAATCCAACAAACATCATGAAAGCCACCTCTCTTTCGGTAAATTACTTTCTACACATCAAAAAAACTTCCTAAATCCATCACCAACTTTTATCCAAACACTTGTACTACACTCTTCAAATGTTATACTTTTCTCTACTTTAATCACTTTGTTCTCGTACTAAATCCACTACCTATATTCCTATAATACTTTTCTCGATCTCATGTAGTCATAAAAGTTACAAACAAAATCCAAAAAACACACACACTCTAGCACCCTTTATTTCCTTTCCATATTTGATCTCACCCCAAACCTAAAAAAAAATAAATAAAAAAAGCTCGACTCGTTCACACCCCTACTTCAGACCATATATATATATATATGGATTCCGGTAACAGCGGCAGCTTGCCGTCATCTAGCGGCGGCGACGGCGGTGGTGATGACCTATATGATGACTCAAGAAGATCAAATGATCAACCCTTGTTTGCTATGCAACAACAACAACCAAACATACCACCATCAAGTTTTTTCGATACGACATCGTTTACACAACAAAATCACATAAACCCTAACCCTAATAACAATCCCATGTACAATCTTGACTCCTTATGGTCAAGAAACCCTAGTAATAACCAAAACCCTAATCCAACAAACCCGGTTTTCAACGCTCAAAACCCGGTTTTCACCCCCCAAAACCCGGTCGAACCGGATGCTGGACCGGCTAAAACTACTAACCCTAAGAAACGCACACGAGCTTCACGTAGGGCACCAACAACGGTATTAACTACCGACACAACTAACTTTCGACAAATGGTTCAAGAGTTTACTGGTATCCCAACAGCCCCTTTTGCTGCCACGTCATCATCTTCATCACCTTTTACACGTCAGCATAATCATCATCATTTGTATAATAGTACTATGGTGCAACCTTTGCGCCCATCATATATGAATAGTATGAACATTGCTAATAATAATCCAGGTATTTTCAATTTACCCCCTTCGGAAATGGCGTCTTTTGCAAAACAGCCCCTCAATTTATCCAGCTTGCAAAACCAGTTGTTTCCTTTTCAAACGGTTGTTAATAATCAGCAAAATTTGGAAGGGTCTACTTCGACTTCTGTGAAAAGGTGGAGGGGTGAAAGTGAAAATATGGGGAATTTGGAAGGGGGAAATGGGAATAATCAAAACGTTGCCGTTTTGGGTAGAAATGAGGGTCATGAGCAATTACCAGGTAATGAGGATTCATGGAATATTTGTCCTTCTGATTAATTAATTAATTAAGGTTTTTTTTTTTTTTTTTTTTTTTTTTTTTTTTTTTTTTTTTTTTTTTTTTTAATGTAACATTATATTGATTTAATACTTATGATATTATAGTGGGGGATTAGAGGTGATTTTGTTAATTATTTATAAGCAAAATCGCCTATATAATTTTAATAAAGACAATTATTAACAGTTATTTCGATATTGTGTTGATTTTATGATATTGCTATGCAGGGTGTACATTGGAATTTGGTCTTATTTTTAATAGAAGTATATATTTTTTAATTGTTGTACATATGCTTAATTAAATCTATAAATTCCCATGCATGCTTTTTGTTTTGTTTTGTTTTTTTCAACATTTATAATTAAATTTTATTTAATTTTGAGTGAATAAACTAATTAAGTGTACTGTATGGCATTTTGACCTAGATATGTATTATGTTGTTGCCTGTCATATATTGAATGTATTGTTTTTTTTTTTTTTTTTTTTTTTTTTTTGGTATATGTGTGATTGTGTGTCATTGTATATTTTGAGTGAGTAAATGTGTTTATGGGTGTCTAATTTAGCAAGATAACTTAAGTCTGTTGTCTTGGCCACATTGTCGAATGTCTAACGACCGATCATACAAATTACACATGCACTCATGCTTTTCGGTCTCTTTGACATACATCAAAACCCCTTTTTCTAACGCGTAGATAGATCTTAGCTTAATGTACTCTTCAGTATAAATGGAGTGTGCTAAAGTAGTATAGTTAGAATATTAAGTAGTACTAAATGTCCCGGTGTGTGTATGCGTGTTCATATATGTGTATACACATAGGATACTAAAATCAAAGACTCGTGTTGGTTAATCTCTTCGCCATAGATCAAGACCCCCTACCCAACATGTCCTTGATCAGTCTTAATCTTGGAGTATGATGTATCACACTACACTCGCGCTCCTAACGTTGTACAATCGCTCAACTACTTGATCTGTCTAATGTTTTCGTTTATTCTTTATATGAATTATATCTAAATATCATGCATATTAGAATCTCACTCCTGGATCTTACATAAACAAGAAATTGAATCCCTTATTGAATTAGCTAGTTGAATCACTGATGTACTATGATTACATTTTCTCAGCTAGGATGTTCTTTTCTAGCATTTATTTTCCATCGATTTTCTCTTTGTTTGAAATGCAAAAAAGTATTATTGTTTATTTATTTATTATTATTCTTTTTTTCCATTTTTTCCTTGTTCTTTTCTCCCGTTTGCTTTCATATTCTTGGGTACTTTTTATTTAGAGATCGAAAACGCATTGTATAGTTAAAAATATTAGGTTGCACTAGTGAAATACCTGAGGTTTATTTCTTTTATTTCTATTTGTATAAGTAATTAAACATTAGTTATTTAGAAATTTTCATGTGCTTTTACTTTAATATTCATAAAAAAGATATTATCTGATTTACATTAGTGTTACCTTACCATATATTCAGGGGCGGACCGAGGACCTTAAGACCAAGTGCACAAATATTTTGTACGAGTATAATAGAAATAAGAATAAAGTGAAATGTACGATTTCATTTAAACTAGTAATTAAACAAATTAAGAAGACATGTATTTTTTATATATTAGTCAAAAATTTCGGGACCATATTCATTTCGTAGAAATCGTGATTTTTAACAAAAATTTACACTAAGCGTCAAATATCTATCGTGTTCCCGTGATACTTTCTAGGTCCGCCCCTGCGTATATTAATACAATCTTGAAAGTGAGTTAACAGATTGTTGGCTTCTTTTTTTAACGTCATAATATATTAAAAAGCTAGCAAAAAGTTAAAAATAAGATACATATAGCATTATAAAATTTCATCCAAATAGATTATTGAGTATATCTTCTTTAGCAAGCAGTATACTCCGTATTATATTTATTTAAGGTGTAATATGGTTTTAGGTTTGACACTGATGTTAACATAATGCTAGTTTTTTTTTAACCCTTTACAAGAATGAGGGGCGTATCTAATGTTTCAAAACTAAACGGCTATCTGTATAGTATTCCCTCCTATAAGTTTAAAATTAAATACTACCTACTTAACTGTTCTTTTGTAGTGTGAGGATCTTATATTGATAGGTTAGAGGTGGCTTTAGCTGTAGTTTCTTCCATTTAGTTTGTTTAGTTCTTGGAAGGTCTTTGCTGTTGCTTAGATAGAGGTTTGTAGTCAAGCTAGCCTCTTTTTTCTTCCCAAGTATTGTATGTTTTATATTCAACATTGTTGAAGAGGCCGGTACTTTTAATGTTATTTCCTGTTTTTCGTAAAAAANTTTTATTTCTATTTGTATAAGTAATTAAACATTAGTTATTTAGAAATTTTCATGTGCTTTTACTTTAATATTCATAAAAAAGATATTATCTGATTTACATTAGTGTTACCTTACCATATATTCAGGGGCGGACCGAGGACCTTAAGACCAAGTGCACAAATATTTTGTACGAGTATAATAGAAATAAGAATAAAGTGAAATGTACGATTTCATTTAAACTAGTAATTAAACAAATTAAGAAGACATGTATTTTTTATATATTAGTCAAAAATTTCGGGACCATATTCATTTCGTAGAAATCGTGATTTTTAACAAAAATTTACACTAAGCGTCAAATATCTATCGTGTTCCCGTGATACTTTCTAGGTCCGCCCCTGCGTATATTAATACAATCTTGAAAGTGAGTTAACAGATTGTTGGCTTCTTTTTTTAACGTCATAATATATTAAAAAGCTAGCAAAAAGTTAAAAATAAGATACATATAGCATTATAAAATTTCATCCAAATAGATTATTGAGTATATCTTCTTTAGCAAGCAGTATACTCCGTATTATATTTATTTAAGGTGTAATATGGTTTTAGGTTTGACACTGATGTTAACATAATGCTAGTTTTTTTTTAACCCTTTACAAGAATGAGGGGCGTATCTAATGTTTCAAAACTAAACGGCTATCTGTATAGTATTCCCTCCTATAAGTTTAAAATTAAATACTACCTACTTAACTGTTCTTTTGTAGTGTGAGGATCTTATATTGATAGGTTAGAGGTGGCTTTAGCTGTAGTTTCTTCCATTTAGTTTGTTTAGTTCTTGGAAGGTCTTTGCTGTTGCTTAGATAGAGGTTTGTAGTCAAGCTAGCCTCTTTTTTCTTCCCAAGTATTGTATGTTTTATATTCAACATTGTTGAAGAGGCCGGTACTTTTAATGTTATTTCCTGTTTTTCGTAAAAAAAAGAATAATAATAAAATAAAACAAACATGGTCATGTACAATTTCACAAGGTTTTGTCGCTCACCTTTTTTTTTTTTTCTGAATAGCAGGGTTTTTTTGCTCACTTAAATTGCTAAGGGAAAATTGGTAAAGTTATAATATAAATTTAAATTGCCAAGGGAAAATTGGCAAATGCACCTTTTTGATGTCATGATATTCACATGAAATCACTGACGGAGCTTGCCTAATTTTCTTAGAATGGTCGAAGTATAAGTTATGAAACTTGGGGTGTCAATTCATCATACATCTATAAAACATTATATGTATTAGTATAAGGGTATTTTATGTAAAACTGAAAAATCTAAAGGGGGCCATAACTCACTCTAGTCTATATGTAGCGCTGCCTATGCAAGAAATGCGAGTAATAAGTTGGCATGTACAAACTTAAATCTATATTATATATTATATATAAAGCTCGAATAACTTTTGTTTAAAACTTAAATTTTTTTAAAAATTAGTATTTATTATACTTAAAGTATCATTTTAAATTTCAAATTCTTTTTTACATATTTTTAATTAAAAATGATAACAACATCTATCAGTAATTTAATCGTTTAAATATTTTTAATCTTTAAATTTTTATATTTTTCCTGTTTCTTGATGTGGTTGTTCAAACAACTATATGGACAATCTGGAAGTTTACAAACAACACGGTATTCTCCAAAAAATGTCCAAGCAAAAGCGTTCTCCTCAACGACATTAAACTAATGTCGTTCACTTGAATTTCTTCTAGATACAGAAAAGCATGTCTAAATTGGTTAGAATGGCTTATTTATTCTTGTAACGCTATTTTCTTATCTTGTAACTTTTCCTAACGTCTTGCTAACTTTCTTTCAATCGAATCGCTGTTCAACGATAAAATATTTTTCTGTCTTTAACTCATAAATTTTCTTTCTCGCAAAGGTCACACCATAAGCACAAGTTTGCAAGTATAATTATTTGGCATTATACACCGTCGATGTGTACGGATATATTCCATTGTAATAGAACTGCGTGTAAATTGATTGGTTAAATTTGTGGAAAGGGTGACGCTAATGACATAGTGATTGGTTGTTAGATCCACCGAATACTATCATAATTACCACCAATAAGGCAATAATTAGAAAAATAAAATAAAATAAGATGCCTTAGCTAGAGATATGACAAGTCCACAGATTTGATATCAATTTGAGTGATAGATAGCAATCTTTTTGGCTCTATTGGATGTAATCATGTTAAAATTTTAGTGAATATCTCATTTATTATATTAATTTATTAAAAGAGTCTAAAATACTTTTCAAAAAGTAATTATTTTGTTATAGAGAATCTAAAATAAATACTTTTCAACCAAAAATGAGACAAATAAACAAGAAAAGAAATCGAAAGATTTGTCAAATAAATATTTTATGACGTAAACAATGATTTTTCTATTTTAAAGATTACGCTAATATAACATGGGTAGTTTGAATATATACACCAACATTTTTTTAAAGCATTATGTATTCTTCTTTTTCCTTATAGTTTTTTAAAACAACAATGTATATTCATTAAAAAAATAATAATAATAAAATCATTATTTGTTTTGTTGTAGTTGTTTTGTCGTGTGTATCTCTTCATTCTTCTACCGTAAAACTTTTAAATGTTTCTCTTTCCCAAACTTCAGCCACTACGTTTTATCTAGATTTGGCAAGTATGACCATGGATTGAATTCATTAGACTCTATATTTGACAGGTTTAGGCCAAATTTTGTTTCTTGTTGTTCTCATTAAAATGATGCAAACCACTTTCTTAAATTTTTTTATTTGTTTTTAATTTTATAATTTTGCTTTCAATTATCAACTCGTTAACAATGTGAGAAACTAACAATCGAGTGGGTCATTTCTTCACATTTATTTCTGCATGATTAATGCACATGTGTATTAATAAAAAATCTTTTGCATGCACATTAAAAGTATTTAAAAATCCCCCACACTTGTACGAATATACTATTTTAAGTCATTTACGAGCACGTAAAATAATAATATAAATCGTACGTCGTAAATAAATATATTCATGTTTTTTAGTGTTGTTATAATATCTTTTTTGGCCCAGTCGGCCACCATTTATCACCTCTATTAATAGTAAAAGATAATTTTAATTTATATTAATTTATGTTTCCTATTTTTTGTGTTTTAATATTTTTTAACTAGTTTGATTTTATATTTTATGTTTCGTAGTGTTATAATAATAATAATAATAATAATAATAATAATAATAATAATAATAATAAAATTATGTTTCGTAGTTTTATAATAAAAATAAAATTAAAAAACAATAAAGAAAAGAGGTATCGAAATCCATTTGAGAGGGTATGTATAGCCATTCCCCACGCTATTATGCGCAAGTTTGCAACTATCTACTCAACGTTTCTCAGATAGAAAATTGTCTGTTTTTCTTTTTTTTTAATATATATTTATAGTCAGGTTATTTCAACATTATTACAAACACATTTTTCTTTGTAAGAGGATAGTATTAAGTTAAGGGGAAAACATCCCTGCAGCCACAGTAGGCATTATCTCTACAGTAAACACAAAAATAAAACAATATTAACTTTTAGACTTACATTTGTTACCCGTGCAGTATTTTCTACTTTACATAATTGATCATTCTTTTCCCTGCTGTTGGCAGCAGGCATGATTTCCCCTAAAGTTAATTAGCCAATTGATATATAACAAGATCGGCTCATGCGTTGCAACGGGATTTAATCAATATCATGTTCAAAGGTTTAATTTGTAAATGTAGATGCAAAATCAAAATCATGCAAAACTATATACAGGTTTAAGCACAAAAGACGAAATTATGCAAAGTTTAATGTACAAGTTTGTAAATATGAATTGAATATAAATTTGTTTAAAGTAAAGATGTGTTCGCAAAATAAATAAAAATGTTTGATGGTTAATTAGTATTGTCTATCTTAGAGTATCTACAATAAATCAAATAGGTAAAAGCTTTTTATTATTATAAAAAAGAAATCAGGATTTTTTTTTCAATTGCATCAAAGGCTTTTTGTAAAGCTTTTTTACAAGACTTGGTGAACATTAATACATCAAGTCTTAAAAATCTTTATTAATTAAATGTGTTACGCATTAAATACATCAAGTTTTTAAATAATCGATGCATTGTAGATGCTCTTACTTCTTTTGTCCCAAATTAAATTTTCATTTTTCTATTTTAGTTTGTAAAGTGAATTTCTAGTATTTACTAATGCACAATGTGATAATCTCAATAATCTCATTTTTTTTAGAATTGAGATTTTCTAAAGTTTAGATTAACATGATCAGTCATATTCTCTCACAAACAAATGATAAATCGGATCTCGGAGTAAACTCACAGTTTTGTATGTGAGATAACATGATCAGTGCTAACTTTAGAGAATCTCAAGGCTAAATTGAGTAAACATTTAATTTGGGTCATGTAATTCCAAAAGTTAAAAAAAGCAAAATTATTTGCAGGAAATATGAGTGATGGAGATGTGAAGCCATGTGAGATTCTCATTGGAAATGAATGGTGTCTAGTGGGGCCGTTGTTTCTATACTCGTACGTGAAGAATAATTTTGTTTCTAGCAATCATCAAGCTAGCTAGGTGACGATGATCAAATAGTTATTGTTACTTTTCAATAAAGTAGCAAAGGATTAACGGGATCGTATATAATGTTACTATTTGTGTTTAACAATATTTTATTTTCTAAAGGCAATAGCATGTGTTAATGTGTTATACTATGAACTTAGACTCTCATTTAAGTTTGATTTTACATCGGAACAACTCAAAAATGAAAAAAGACAAATCCAAAAAAAAGGACAAAAGTTAATTATATTAGTCACAATGTTTAAAACTTTGCGGCACCTATAACGTACACTAATTTTGTTCCTTGGGATTAAATATAATTAAGTTAATTCCTATTAGTTGTAAACATTTCAATCACAATCAACAGCTTGCATCTTTATAAAAAGTTATTGGTTCTTGATGCTATGTATGTATTGACGCGTTCAAAAGATTGGACATATATTATTATATATTCTTAGAGAGTACTTCGATATGTAACTAGCTTATCCGACAATTTCCAGAATCTACGAAACTGTGGTATTTATGACTTCTATTATACGTATGGTGTGCGAGTGTTGAATTCCTATGCTCAAATTGTTTCCATAAAGACCGAATTCACTTGTATGTGTTGGTCTTGCGAGATGGTAAGGTGACTTGAATCATCATAGAGTTATGTACGTCACATCTAAGGCTGAGCATAATAGACTGTGAACCTGATCGAACCGAGAAACCGGACCAGACCAACCCGAACCGAACCTGGAGCGAAAATTTCGGTCCAATCCTCGGTCCGGTGTTTTAGTCCAAATCGGTTTTTGATAATAAGTCCGGTCTAGTTTTCGGACCATGCTCTATACATTGCTACTATTTAAAACCTAGTTAATTAGAATCTGGTAAGATAAGCCCCTAGTAGATGTAATAACTACAAAAATAGTACAAGATTTTTAATTGTCCGGTTTGAGTCCTTTATGAAAAGAACTATTCAAATAGGTAGACCCTCTAGTTTAGGATAACTACTTTTTGTAACCGTAGTTTATGTTGTTTATCCCATTTTGGGGCATTTGGCCCACTGAATTTATAGGTCACCCCTCTAGTTTTCGTGACATGTTTGTTTACGGATTTAATGGTTCGTTTGGGCAGCTGGCCTACCCTTATGGCCTTCTTGGTGTGTAGATGTGCCTTATTGGTGTGTACATCATGTAGATGTCTCACGAACCGTCATTTCGTTGACATGGCTTTGGTCTGAGGCAATTACAGATATATATACTCGATAAAACTTGCACATTTGCATATTTATCAAAACTGTGCTTAGTTGTATATTATGTACTGAAAATTTGTATTTTCGCAAAATATGCAAATATTCAAATTTTATTAGGTATATATGTAATTCTCCTTTTGGTATTGGTAGTTCTACATGTAGTTTTATATATTTTTTTTTTCTTTTCTTAATATGTATTGAAATTGGTTATGCATTTTCCAAATCGTCATTTGTTGTGTTTTACTCAAAAAAAATTGTTACTTACTAAAAAAAAAGAGACATAATTAACTCTTTTAAGAGAAAGCCAATACCCATGTCAGTATTGAACAAGATGGTACATGATGCGAGTATATCATTTTATGAACTTTACGGCATGCAAAGAAAGCATTTAGCTATATATATATGGTGTATAGATGTAGTTTTTATGTTTTGAACAATGATGTATGTCTTAGTTAATTAGTCTTAGAAAAAGTTTGGTTGTAACGAATGAATTTGGTTAATCAGTTTTTAGACAAAGTTTGGTTGTAATGATTATGGATGAATTTGGTGTCATGGATTGTTGGTTGAACTTGATGTTGTTTATAAGCTTTTTGCTTTGGTAAAAATGGTTCCAGAACAAAATGGGTAATGGGTCGCTGCAGAAATGAAACAGTAGATCGAGTTGGGTAGCTGCAGGAATCGATTTGGGTAGCTACAGAAATTGGTGTATCAAATTCTAAGCATGATTAAGTAGGTTTGTGAAGTAAATGTATATATCGATCTTAACTATAAACCGAAAGCCTTAAAATGTTTGATGACTTTACTGTAACATTTAGATTATGCTAGCTAGCTAAATTAAGATTTTGTTTAAACATATTTATGCTAATAAAAATATCTAATCCAAGAAAAGTGAAAATTGTCTTCTCTAAAAGGCACTAACATGATCTTAAGACCCTACTTGTGCCCCTCCATCCCCTCAACTTTTTACCCTCTTTGTCACACTAAATGAAAAAGAGCAGCAAAGTGCTAGATTTCACATCTATCTTGTTTCCCATAAATGGTAAAAATGATAATTTAAAGGAAAGTTTGATCAATTTCCATATGATTATAAATGGCTAATGATAATTTACTTTGGTAGTGGGTATTTTTGAGAGGAATTGATAATGACACTCTTTTAGTTTTTTCATATTTTGGCTAATGGGTATCAATAATCAATATATTGGTTATTGTTTTCTGAAAATATAGGAAAAGGGTTTATCATAAGTCCTATATAAAATGTAGATTTCATGCAAGTTAATTTTTTTCATTCTTATATATATTCAACATCTAAATGTTCAATATTAACAACTTGCACACAACACCAATTCTCCTTGTCCTCGATAAAATTCGTTTGTAACAACAACAATATCTCCTGTTGCTCGACTTCTAGACCTAAACACACGCACATAAAGCAAACAACTTTTCGCTTTTCTTCTTTTAGGAGTTATAAAAAAGACTACCTTACTAAGCAAACGGGCTCAAAAGCAAGAAGCAATGGCTTTCGTGCTTGTTGGAAATATTAAGCATTTTAGACTATCCCATTCAATTCCATTTTTCAGCTGGATAGAAAAGTGAAAACTTTCCGCAAGGTGCGGGATGCTCTTTTGAGCTACGGTGGACTTTATGCTCTTTAAATGCGCCACTCCTTTTTTTGTCATGTATTTGGTCTAACTTGAGGCCCGTTTTTTGTACTATACTGCCAAAAAGCATTAGAAAATTTTGTAGGCAAACATTTGCTAGGTTGGTTTTAATTAATGTGCTCCATTAAAGTTCACTTGAGTCTCAAATATTCTACTCATCAAAAGTTATATTAATAAGCCTTTTTGCTAGATCGATAACGTCATGTTGCAATTCTTTAGAGCATGAGCAACGTATCAAGTTGTTAAAAGTTTTTTACTATTCTTAAAAGCTTTTTGAAATTTTTTTTTCGCATTGCATCAAAAGCTTTTTGAAAAGTCTTTTTAAAAAAACTTGATAAAACTCAATAATTTCCTCTAAGCTTTAGTAATTAAATGTATTATGTATATACTTGATACGTTGTATATGATCTAAGTATATGACTTTTACAACATCAGTTGAGAGTTGAGACACTTGCCATCATGAGCTTAAGCTCATAAGTTTTTCAAACATGAGCTTATGTTGGCTAACTGAGCTTAGTAATCGCATAAAACATTGGTGGATTGTTTGGTGCAACCGTCACGTGACATGTCAAATGACGTCAGCAGAATATTTGATAGTGTAACTATGGAAATGGACCAAACAACAACACCCGTTAATTAAGGATAGCTAGTCACGTGTACTCTAGCTTGGACCCAACTCACATGTTTAACTTGTCCCCTACCCAGTTTAGCGTTATGGGATAGTTTGCAACTTGCAAATAAAATGTGTAGATTTGCACCCATAATATTTAAAAACGATATCACAAGGGTCGGACCTACGGGCTTTTCAGATGTTTATGGAAATTCGATGGATGTTTTCTGTCTAATGAGAATTTTCGTTGGAAAGCTCGAATTCTCTGAAATGTACCTGGTCTCAAAATTTTGTGTCACATAAATAAATGTATTGTTTACTTCTTTTACATACTAAATTAGTCCATTAATGTATCCAAATAATTACATGTCCCGGTCATTTTTACTTCTTTTACATACTAATAAAAAAAAAATTGTACACATGATAACTTAGAGTCATGGGTCGCCAATTGATCACAAGGATATGGTATCCTAATAAATCACATGTATCATGCTACATAGAATATTTAGACCGGTGAGACGTAAGATGGGTATTGCGTCTAGGTGGCATCAATTCAATGCGTCCCACTCTATTAACCTCATCTTATACACACACGTCTTAATTGTTGTTGTGGGAGAGCTCGGTCGTTCAGTTGATGGTGATGTGTGTGTGTGTGTGTGTGATTTTTCGGTTTTAGTGGGATATTTTTGTGTCTATGTGGGGTCAATTTGGGTAGCGATATTGGTTGTCTTATTACACAATATTGATGGTGATATTGGTTATGGAGAGAGAAGCTGACGTGGCGATGAGATGGCGGTGGTGATATTGGTTGTTAATACCAGTAGCCTTATCCATCGATCTAACTAGTATACCTAACAAAGATATCAGAGGGTAATATTTAATAGACAAGCCAACGTATCAATGAAAGTTATTCATGTCCAGATTATCTTAGAGGGGTGATATTCAACTCAGATATACACCACATAATCAGGGTATTTTTGCAACCGTTTCTTACCTTTACCCTAAGTATTGCATATTCGTTTCCAGCTATTTGTGTTGCTAGTGAAGTTTGAACATGATACCTCTTGTAGGATGTATGTCCGACCACAACGCTAACTTGATGATAGTTTTAAAAAAGATATGACAACTTAGAAAAATATCGAAAGAGCTAAAAGAGAATGTCCAAAGATCACTCTTTTTGTCTCCAAAATCATCCTTGATTTTGTCATTTGTGTGTGCTTATCATTTAGTTAGAGATATAAGTCAACCTCGTAATGCACACAAGTTTTTCCACCGCATAAGAGGTTCAATAACTTGGCCTTGCTCAAGCATTTGATCTTACTTTTTCCTAAGGTTAATTGCTCAAGTACTTATTTGTTTAATAGAGAAAGATGGCTGAAAATATTAAGTAATAAAACTGAGGGTGTCTGCATTAGGTCATCTTTTAATTAAACATGACTTAATAGAAAATTTTAACAAACAAGCTTAGTCTAATAAGTTACCAACATCGTCTTATTAATCATACAATAGAAACATCATGTGAATTCTGCGTCTTAGTTTGTACAATGACAATGCTAAAACAGTCTATTAGATAACTATTGTACTTTATAACCAATTTTTTTAAAAACACATACAATATATAACATAAAAGGTGTATGCGTCGTCATTTCACTTGTGACTTGTGCCTCGGTATTGTTCTTCATGACAAATCCGCCTGAAATACATACATTGTTACTTATGCGTAAGTCAAATTAAACAACCTCTTAGCATCTTCAACATAAAGCTGGCTTATTAGTGTTCGGTTTCATACTTTCGTGAGCATGCAATTTTATCAAGGATTACAAAACGGGTGAGATTTGTCCTACTCAGTTGTTAAGTGAGAACGAGCATTTGACTCAGATGTACACAATCTAACTCGTACATCTCTTTAACCATTTCCGATTTTCTATCTTACATTACTTAATTTGGTTAAATATATTGTATGATACAAAGCAAGGCAATCTTATTTTTTTAATTCAAAGACTCAAAATTGTCAATTTGTCACTTACAGTTGTTGCGTTTGAATTTGGTCTTCAAAACGATTTTAATAAGCTTAATGTTATAAAATAAGCCGATTTTATATCAAATAAGTTGTTAAGTTTTACAAAATAACACTTTTCCAAATATAGCCAATGGTTGTGTTTTCTTTAAATCTATACCTTCTCGTGGTTCTTTTTAGTCCAAAAACTCCAAATAAATTCATAAACTTATACATGTGTCAGTTTGTATGCAAATAAACATTAGCTTATTTTTAGTGTGCTTAAAAGTGTTAAGCTTAATTAAGTAGTACCATACAAGCTCAAAAAAAATAAAAATAATAATTCTTCCACTATATTATATGTATGTCGAGTGAGAGTATAACACAAAAATTACATATTTTGTTTTCAATCTTAAATAAGTTTACATAATGATAAGTAGCTTCAAGTTTAGCATGCATGGCTTTTAAAGACATGTAATTTAAGATAAAAAAAAAAAAAAAAAAAAAAAAAAAAAAAAAAAAAAAAAAAAAAAAAAAAAAAAAAAAAAAAAAAAAAAAAAAAAAAAAAAAAAAAAAAAAAAAGGTGTTCTTACAATGAGTGGGCTAAATTCTTACATTAATATTGGAATAAAAGATAATAGATGATATGGGCCATGTGGCAAGTCCAAAAAGGTAACAAGCCCACATATCAAAGCAGTACCACGATCAAAGCTTCTTCCACGTTTATCAAATGATATGGGTCGGATTTACAGTTTAGGGTACCGGATCTGAAAGTGTGTACGGTCAAAGCTTCTTCCACAATCAAAGCAGTACCACGTTTATCAAATCAGCTTCTACCGCTATCAAAGCTTTACAAGGTAAGTTCATTTAATTCATTGTTTTTATTGCCTACCTTTTTTCACAATACCTGTGTTATTTACTGTGAATAATGAGTAAAAATTTAATAGGGATGAGCATCGGGCCGGGTCCCGACCCGACCAATCCCGAAAGTCACCTAAATCGTAAACCGAATACCGACCCGAATCCCGAAGGTTTTTTTGGCCCGTCCCGTCCCGACCCGTCCCGAAAGTAGTCGGTTTTTGCTTGTATTTTGTCGGTTTTTGGCCCGTCCCAACCCGTCCCGAATCCCGAAAATGCTAAAAATCCATCCCGACTCCCGACCCGAGAAGCTATTATTCGGTTTCGGGACTATCGGTTTATGTCGGGATCGGGTCGGTTATCGGGACTCGGGCGGTTTTGCTCACCCCTAATAAATTATGTTATGCTCTTAAAAGTGGTATTTTCCTATCATATATGTTATTTTCCAAACCAATTTAGTACATTATATAACCAATAATTTAATAACAATATAAAATAAGTTAATCCATAAATAAACTGAGTTTACATATAAATTTTCCAGGATGGCGGAAGAGGCGGAAGATGCAGAAGATAAAGTAGGCGGGGTGTGGGACCTCGACAACTCAGCAGATCACGACACTCAACAAATAGCAGAAAAACTGAGAACCATCTTTGAGACCCAATTCCCCGGAAAACAAATTGAATTTCACGTATTCTTTGGTGAAAATAGTAGATTAAGTCCGGCTCAGAAGGCGGGCCCTTCAAGAGTGAAAGGATTTTACGTCCACGAGGTTCCTGTAATGGCAAAACAAGATACTGCTGATCACGCTTTTCAAGAAAAAAAGAAAGAAAAAGATGCTGCAGATCACGCGTTGATGTGTCAGCTCTTTGCTTTTGCAGCAAAAAACAAAAAAAGCCCCCTGATGATGTTAATTGGGGGAGATAAGGATTGCATTAGACCACTAGCTACGCTTACAGACATGAACTACTATGTGGTTGCAACAAAAAAACTAGGGGGCAAAGCGAAACCACCTCAAGGATAACAAACGCCTGCAGATGGATTAAATGGGAATCACTAATTGATGGAACAATCTCATTGCCAAGCAACAATACCAACTTAACTTCTCCTTACGAAAAGGTTAGCTTGGTGCCAGGACAACAAGACATTACAGCAGTGGGTGTTTTCATAGATTTGAATTCTATTAAAGTATCAAAGTCGAAACACACAATTCTGCTGGAGCGCATTATGACCTATGTTCGCAAGTTGGGTGTACTTTGCGATTTCAGCGCGTTTGGAAGTACATTTAACTTCCCAGCAAACTATCCGGCTAACTATGAAAATAAGGAGAAAATGAGGTACAAGTATATACCCACCAAAGATTCAAAAGCCTCGAGACTTGAAAACAATGTGATATCCGGAATAGGAAGATTCATAATTCAATGTTCCGACAAGAAAAAGATTATAATTTTGATTACCTCAAATATCAGGATGGCTACGCCAATTATGAGTTATTCTGACTTGGGCTACAAAATCGTGCTGGTAACGACACAAGAAGGACAGAGGCTGAGGGAAACTGTCCGTGACAAAGTCTTAGGTTGTGAAGATTGGAAGGACCTGCCAGAATAAACCTTCTACATCCATCCTCATGTAAGTCACCAAAGTTGCTGCAATAGTGTTCAATCAGTTTATACTTTATAATATCTGTGACAAACAAGTCCTAATAAGCTAAGCATGAAATCTAATAAGCTGCAATAACTAAAATCAAACCTAATAAACTGATTTAAGCAAAATTGACACTCCAAAAGCAGTTTAAGCACTAAATCTAATAAAGGCAAAAACTGTAGGCTACACATCCTAATACCAAACAGATCCTAATGGATAGCTTATGCACAAGCTTCTAAAAGCTACAAACAACTACAAGCACTCTAAAGATCCAAATCCCAGGCAAATAGAACTAGTAAATAAACAGGAAATGATCAAACAATAGGGTGAGGTGAGCAGACCCAAGAAGAGCAGGGCATGATCAGTCCTAAGGGGGCAAATATAAGCTGAAAAAGCAGTAATAAAAAAATTCAAAAAAATAAAATAAAAATATGCTCAATCAAACAAGCAACCAGAGAATACCTATGCAAAATTTCAGATTGATTGAACTTGTGAAAAAGGAATTAACAATCCAAGTAAAAAGCTATTTGAGCCAAAGAAAGTGCAGGCCTGCTGGGTGGATTAGTATATTCCTCCTCCTCCTTCTGAATCTATAAATATAAAAATTCGAATTGACATTATTGGGTCGGATCTGATGGCGTTATCCGGGATGAGAGGCTTATCAAATCTATACCGATAGTTACTCCTAGCAATAAACCAAACTGGCCCTGAGTTTATGAAAACAAAACCACCGGCCTTTAGTTCAACATGCCATTAGTTAATGAATGTCAAAAACTAAAATTTTTGCTTAAGCATTTGGTTAACTTATTCCTTTCATTAAACACTATGAACATGTAACAACTATCTATTTCAATGGCTTATTCTCACATGTTTCATTCTAACCACTAAGTGTGCAATCTACAAAACATGGTCTTCTGGTAGCCTTGATTCTGTAATAAGTTAATTAAAGGTTGAAAAAACCCCAGACCCTTTTATTAACAAACTTTGACTCACATATTCTTAAAAACACCCTTAAAATGTGAAAATTGGCTACAAATTACCTTGCAACGTCAGCACATTTTTTGGCTTGTTCATCGATTTCAGATAGTTACAGAGAACTGCTTTTCTCATTGAAGAGGTTTGTTGTATCTGGTGCTTGAAGCCCATGTAGAGTTCTCTTAGCATGAGCCCATTGAGCCTCTTTCTCTCCTCTTCCATGATCCTTTGTTGTGAAAGCAGTCTAAAACAACATGCATAACCAAAAATGTTAATTAAGCTCATAAATTTATCAATTTGAAACTAAGTTCAGGAACAAAAAAAAAATAAAAAATTCAGTACTAATCATTCTAGTTTGGTAGTCCTACGCAAAAAAAGAGCTATTAAAAATTTGTAAATTGCGAACTAAAACTTTCAAATACTTTTCTCCTGTTTAGTACTTTATGTGTTCAGATTTGTTTTTACTCCCACTAAACTCTGTTCAAATTTATCGCATGAATTAACTGTCTTTAAACTAACCTCTAACTCAAAAGGTGGGATTTAAGGACCATATCCTTCAGGGAGTTTCCATTAACTGTTCAGTAAGAACTTGATGTCCAAAGCTTTCTAGCATTTCAAGGAAGCACCAGTTTTTAAACCTGTAGCGTAGAGATACGTATTTTTACAGAGTATTTTTTTAGAACTTGTAGTCCAAGAGCTTTCTAGCATTTTAAGGCAGCACCAGTTTATGATTTGGAGGGTCAGAGAATTGGATGGACTAATTATGATTATAAGTCGGCCCAAAACATAAATATTTACTAAACAATGAGCTTATCTCTAAGAACAAAGTCGATATTAACTGACAATCATACAATTTGTTTGTTACCGCAAATCAAAATACCTCTTGACATTTGATCCTAGAATGTATAAAGCATCGTAAGTTCAATTTTCATCAAAAAGTAACTATGGAAGTTCGGTTATTGTAGCAAAAATAAAATATATGTAAGAAATGAACAATAGGGAGAAGAAAATTGGTCCTTACATTTGTCAAAAAAATTCTTCCACCCTTGTTTATTGGTCAAACTAAACATTCACTCTTTACATTCATATGCCTTTTTGCACTGAGCTTCAAACCTATAGCCAAAATTCATATTATCCAAGATTCCATAAGTTACAGCAAAATATTTTTATAGTAACTACAGATAGAGAAGTATACGTACTGAGTCTTTAAAGTTGTCTTTGGAGCTCAGTAAATTACTTTCAGTTTCAGAAGAAACTGTATCTGCAAAACACTACACAAATGCAAGGCCATATAACAACCATCGAATCAACCCTAAAAACACAGACTTTATCACTTTTAGATCATAAACAAATCCAGTTAAGCCTTAAAACCATCGAATCAACCCTAAAAACACAGACTTTATCACTTTTAGATCATAAACAAATCCAATTAAGCCTTAAAACCATCGAATCAACCCTAAAAACACAGACTTTATCACTTTTAGATCATAAACAAATCCAATTAAGCCTTAAAACCATCGAATCAACCCTAAAAACACAGACTTTATCACTTTTAGATCATAAACAAATCCAATTAAGCCTTAAAACCATCGAATCAACCCTAAAAACACAGACTTTATCACTTTTAGATCATAAACAAATCCAATTAAGCCTTAAAACCATCGAATCAACCCTAAAAACACAGACTTTATCACTTTTAGATCATAAACAAATCCAATTAAGCCTTAAAACCATCGAATCAACCCTAAAAACACAGACTTTATCACTTTTAGATCATAAACAAATCCAATTAAGCCTTAAAACCATCGAATCAACCCTAAAAACACAGACTTTATCACTTTTAGATCATAAACAAATCCAATTAAGCCTTAAAACCATCGAATCAACCCTAAAAACACAGACTTTATCACTTTTAGATCATAAACAAATCCAATTAAGCCTTAAAACCATCGAATCAACCCTAAAAACACAGACTTTATCACTTTTAGATCATAAACAAATCCAATTAAGCCTTAAAACCATCGAATCAACCCTAAAAACACAGACTTTATCACTTTTAGATCATAAACAAATCCAATTAAGCCTTAAAACCATCGAATCAACCCTAAAAACACAGACTTTATCACTTTTAGATCATAAACAAATCCAATTAAGCCTTAAAACCATCGAATCAACCCTAAAAACACAGACTTTATCACTTTTAGATCATAAACAAATCCAATTAAGCCTTAAAACCATCGAATCAACCCTAAAAACACAGACTTTATCACTTTTAGATCATAAACAAATCCAATTAAGCCTTAAAACCATCGAATCAACCCTAAAAACACAGACTTTATCACTTTTAGATCATAAACAAATCCAATTAAGCCTTAAAACCATCGAATCAACCCTAAAAACACAGACTTTATCACTTTTAGATCATAAACAAATCCAATTAAGCCTTAAAACCATCGAATCAACCCTAAAAACACAGACTTTATCACATCAATTGACCTAATTAGCAGAAAAGCACAAACTTTAACACATCAATTGACCTAATTAGCGGAAAATCACAAAACCCTTACCCAATTAAGGCAATTGAAACACTCAATTGTTAAAAATTAGTCTAATTTGATGGTTAATTATTGATTTGTAAAATTAGGGCTCAGTTGATCAAATTGGGGGAAAATGGTTTTATTATTAAAGTGAGTAAGAGAGAGTTTTTAGGCTTTAATAGAACTAGTTGATAATAATGGGCGGCTGAGATAAATTTGACATGTGGGCTAAAAGTTGTGTTTTAAGATAAATTGGCCCAAATAATATTATGTACCAAAAGAATGTCTGTTTAAAATAGACATAACCCGAGAGGCGGAGAATAGAGGTGCCGGTGTAAAGCAAGTGAGAGTAGAGAAAGTTTGCGTTTTACATTGTAATTAAGTATTTGAATAGTTTTAATAGATTGTATTACGTTTTATAAGTAAGAGAACATTTCTCGTTATGTATGTTTTTTTAATCAAACGTGTGACTCATAAGTGAATGAATTGTTTGTATTTGCAGGAGGTAGCATTTTTGTTCTTGGTGCATCCATCCCAACAGTAACAACACCAAGGTCTCTTTCATCGAGAAGAAGAAAGTTTAAAACTTTGCGGCACCTATTACGTACACTAATTTTGTTCCTTGGGATTAAATATAATTAAGTTAATTCCTATTAGTTGCAAACATTTCAATCACAATCAACAGCTTGCATCTTTATAAAAAGCTATTGGTTCTTGATGCTATGTATTGACGCGTTCAAAAGATTGGATATATTATTATATATTCTTAGAGAGTACTTCGATATGTAACTTGCTTATCCGACATTTTCCAGAATCTACGAAACTATTTATAGTCTTTATGACTTCTATTATGCGTATGGTGTGCGAGTGTTGAATTCCTATGCTCCAATTTTTTCCATAAAGACCGAATTCACTTGTATGTGTTGGTCTTGCGAGATGGTAAGGTGACTTGAATCATCATAGAGTTATATACGTCGTCACATCTATGGCTGAGCATAATACACCGTGAACCAGATCAAACCGAGAAACTGGACCGGACCAAACCGAACCTGGGCACATTTTGGTCCGGTGTTTTAGGCCAAATCGGTTTTTGATCAGGTCCGATTTTGATAAGCCCAGTTTAGTTTTCGGACCATGCTCTATACATTGATACTATTTAAACCCTAGTTAAGTATCATTCGTGACTAAAGCCACTTTGCATTCGGTTCATAATGTTTTTCATACTGTTTTCTACAAAATGGTGCACCAAATGTATTAGAATGTGGTAAGATAAGCCCCTAGTAGATGTAATAACTACAAAAATTGTCCAAGATTTTTAATTGTCCGGTTTGACCCGGCTGGTTAAACCGTTTTTAGCCGAAAAACGGGCCAAAATGAAACGGTTCTTCGAGACTTGAAAACCGAGTTTATATGACCTAGGTTAGCCCGGTTCACCAAAGTCGGTCGTGTTTGATATTTTCTTTTAACTTTATTTTAGAAAATATATATGACAACATTAGATTAGTAGTGGTGATGGATAATTTTGTTTTAAGTTTAAAACTTGTATTCTTGTTAAATTGTGTGTGTTTGGTATTGTATTGTATAAGTAAACCTATTATGGTTGCTATTCAATTTTTTAGGTTTTATGCATGTTTGATAATAAATATTGAAGGTTTTATAGTGTTTGATGGTTAACATGTGTAATTATGTTAATTTTGGGCCAATTATCTCTAAATTTTGCTTTTAGCTGTTAGCCTAGCCCGTATTATGTTATGTAGTTGTAACGGGCCCAAGCCCGAAATCTAGAATATTCGGTATATTGCTTTATATATGTACGATGTAATGGTCATAATCAATCAATCAGAATCAATTTATCATTATCCCTCAATCTCATTAACTTACATGGTATCAGGCCTTGCGATCCTAAATCTCTAACCCTAAACCTAAACTCTTTCGCCGCCTCCGGCCGCCGGCTACACGCCGGAGGTTCGGAGGGCTCCTGTAACTTTTTATTCTCAAATATCAAGTTATTATTTTCACAAAATAAACCACCACTTGTGAGGTTCTCTCTAATATCTTATCATTTCTCACCTCCACTTTGTCTTGCATCAGCCATAAACACCTGCTGCACCATAAACAAGCGGGTTTTCTATCAAACTCGCATCGTTCCTTCATCTCCTTGTTTGTCGATCGTTGGTTTAATGTGACAACCAGTCGACTTCTTGTTTCTCTGTTTGGTGTCGATTGTTGGCTCATGTGATAGCCAGTCGACAAGATTTATGAAGAACAGCAAAGAGGTTAATGTTTAAAGGGACGCATTTATTTTTCTCTAGATCTCTGACTTTAGTTTGATAAAAGTGTGCAGTGGGTGGCTGTTGCTAGAAAACACATAAGATATCCAACTTTTTTTTTTTTTTTTTTTTTGTTTTTTCTTTTTTTTTCTCGCAACCACCTACCAACATAATCATCTCTCGTTTTATTTTGTACGGAGTATCACCCAAAAAGCATCTCAATTTCATTTCACACCAACAAACTACAATCACAATGCCACTAATAAAATAAAGGAAAATGATAAAAAATAATACATGAACTTGACTTTTTATTTTTCCAATTGTATGTTCCCAACTAATTTTTTTTCATTGTAACACCAAAACTTGACATTTTTTGCATTGTATGTACATAAGCTCGCATCTTAGTCCTTTCCACTAGACGTCGTTAGCTAAATAACCTTAAAATCCGTTTTTCTCGATTTTATTACGTTTCATCCTTTTCTTAATTTTTGTCCGATTTTACACGTTTTCTTCCGTTTTTTTCGTTTCGTCCATTTTTTTATGTTTACCCCTTTTTTTTACAGTTTTCACCCGGTTTTTTACGTTTCTCCGTTTTTTTTACGTTTTTCGCACATTTTTTATGTTTTCGGTCCGTTTTATTACGGTTCGTCCATTTTTTTACTTTACGCCCGTTTTTTACGTTGTGTTCACCTAGGTTTCTTACGTTGTTCTTCCATTTATTTTACGTTTTCAACCGGTTTTTTATATTTCTTCCTGTTTTTTTAACATTCGTCTGTTTTTTACGTTTATGCCCTTTTTTACGTTTCACGGTTTTTACGTTTTCTTCCGTTTTTTAAACCATTTTTCGTCCTTTACGTTTATGCCCGTTTTTTTTACGTTGTCACCCTGTTTTTTTACGTTTTCTTCCATTTTTAAACATTTTCGGTCCATTTTTTTACGTTTTACGCCCGTTTTTTACGTTTCACCCGGTTTTTTACGTTTTCTTCCGGTTTAGTTACGTTTTCAACCGGTTTTTTTTACGTTTTCTTTTGTTTTTAACCTTTCGTCTATTTTACGTTTACGCCCGTATTTTTACGTTGTCACCCGGTTTTTTAAGTGTTTTTTTTTACATTTTTGCATATTTTTTTTTACGTTATTGTCCCTTTTTTTACGTTTTCTTGCGTTTTTATTTACGTAAAAAAATGGTGTAAACGTTAAAAAACAGGACAAACCGTAAAAAAACGAAGAAAAAGAAAAAACCGGTTGAAAACGTTAAAAAAACGATGTAAACATAAAAAAAGACGAAAACAAAAAAAAATAACGAAAACGTAAAAAAACGCGAAATCTGTTAAAAAATGGAAAGAAAACGTAAAAACCGGGCGAAACGTAAAAAAATGTGCGTAAATGTAAAAAAACGGACGAAAACGTAAAATGTAAAAAGACGAAAACGTAAAAAAAAACGCGAAGACGTAAAAACCCGGTGAAAACGTTAAAAAAAAAAGAAGAAACGTAAAAACCGGTTGAAAACGTAAAAAAACAAAAGAAATTTTTAAAACCGGAGTGAAAACGTAAAAAACGGGCGTAAACTTAAAAAATGGACGAAAAGGTTAAAAAACGGAAGAAACGTAAAAAACCGGGTGAAAACATTAAAAAAACGGCCATAACGTAAAAAAGCAGACGAAAATGTTAAAAAAACGGAAGAAACGTAAAAAACCGGTTAAAACGTAAAATCAATAAGAAAATGATAAAAAAACCAGGTGAAAACGTAAAAAACGGGCGTAAACGTAAAAACAGACGAAACGTAAAAAACGGAGAAAACATAAAAAATGTGCGAAAACGTAAAAACCGGAAGAAAACGAAAAAAATCGGCTTGTGAAAACATGAAAAAGCTAGACAATTCTCACACACAACACACTCTGCTTACTTCATTCGTAAACAACCCCAAAACCAGACGTGAACAAATGTAAACTTAAACTATTATTCAACACAAACAGGGCAGTATTCTTTAACATCTATACAAACAAACAAACTTACTCTTCTTCATGTGAACCGACAAACGTAGTACTATTCCTACTTAAAACGTGAGAANTTTTTCTAGGGAAAAACACGCCCCGTTTGTTCGGAAGGTTCTTTGGGGGTTGAAGTTTTAGAACCAACTTTCGTTTTCTCATTTTATAGTTATTTAATTGTTTATTTTTTTTTATTTTATTTTTATTTTTTTTTGGTGTCGAATCTAGGGTATCAATTCCCGAGACGACTTGTGTTGGTGTCGAATCCAGGGTATCAATTCCCGAGACGACTTTTGTTGGTGTCGAATTTGCTTTCTTCGTTTATTTTGGTTTTGAGTTATCCCGTTTTATTTTAGTTTATTGTTTTATTTTGCTTTCTTAGTTTTCTTCTTCAGTCCGAGCTTTCGCGATTTCGCCGCTCGGACTGCGGAGGAGTATTAGATGATAATCGGCCCAAGCCCGGTCTGTGGGCTTAGGGTCCATTAGGGTTTGTAATCTATAAATATCGATCAATAATAAAGTTACACCTACGGGTTTTATCATTATCTTACATTAGCATGATGCTAATCCGTTCTAGATTCCAAGACCAAAATGTTGATCATTGTTTGTTACTTTATTGCTTAAACATTCTTAGTGGAATGTTGGTACAAGATAAGCATCTAATTCTTATAACATTATCCCGTTAAATTAAGTTAATCAGATTCCATCACTATTATATTTCAGTCTTTGTTTCTCGTAATCTTTCGATATTTAATGAACAGGTGGATATAAAGGTTAATTCAATATCAACAAACTTTCTACAGAAGTCATTTGTATTTACGAAAGCATGCGAGAATTACTAAAGAAGGATAGTGAACCGCATGTAGCTGGGTACGCGTCACAGCAGGGTGGTACGTGCTGATTCGTTTGTTGAACAGTAGTCAACATTGTCTAATAACTTAAGTCTAAAGATGGGAACTTTAATGCCATGTAATCAAAACACGAAGTATTCAATTCCAATTTCAAGACCAGGATTCTTCATCAACTAAATCCACGTGTTCTTACCCTGAAGTTGCTAGTGCTGGAGTAGTTTATAGTTACCCGTATGATGAAAACAAGTTTTCGGTTCAGTCAGGTAAGCTGATCTATTTATCATTGTTATTGTCATTTCTTTCTCTATATAGTGTGATATAAGTATCTTGAAAAGGAAACAAGAGTCCGTTGTATATTCATGAGCTGATAAACTTTGTTTGGAGTCTTTGTGTTCCTATTAACCACTTGAAGAAGGTAGTGTTGGATCAGCTTTGCCAATGGTTATTCAGGATTATGCTGTTGCTTCTCACAGTGATCACAGAACCCATACGTAAGTTAATTGCAATCTTATCTGAAAGAGTGGGAATTTTTAAACAAATGACTTTGAGTAACCTTTAGCCCGTTCTGGCCCATTAAATAGTTAAGCTAATTCTTAAACGTGTTTAACCCATTAGAGATTTAAAAAAATAAATAAATAAATAAATAAATAATGTCTGCTCGTGTCCCACTGCCTCTTGATTATGCTCAAGATGAACCAATATATGTCAATGCAAAACAGTAAAATGCAATTCTTCGCAGGAGACAGTATCCTGCCAAACTTGAGGCACAAAATAAGCCCTCAAAACCACGAAAGGTATACATGCTCACCTTTAACCTGTTCTCTTTATAACGACTTACATTCATAGAGATGGCATGGTAGTTGTTGGGTCAGGCATGTTAGGTATCAGGTCAAAATGGGTCGACAAAAATATTTTGAGAGATTGTAGGAACTATGAATTAAGCATAGATACTTATGGTCGACTTTCAACCAGTTCCATATTAGCCCAGACCATTTTGAGATGAAACACAACCAAATCGACCCAACTTTGCTTGTAAATGAGTCAACATGTCAAGTTTAGCTATTCTTTTATTTTATCTGGGTTGTAGGCTTGTAGCAAGTGTAACCGTTTTTCTTGCAAAAACATGGACAATCGTATCTCCATGAATCCAGGCATGCTCATGCACTCAAGAGGGCAAGAGGGGCCGGGTGGCCAGTTTTTGAACTTGAAAAGGACTCAAGAAATCCAACCCGGTGGCTTGATCAATGCACAAGATGCAAAAATTCATCAAGGTGGTGGTACATGCTCTGATACTAGAAGCCTCGAATGGCGACAACTTCATCTACCAGCAAGAACACAGATTCTCCACATGCAGCGGGTCCAACAATGGTGTGACCCACCACATGTTTCGCTTTCAATGATCCGGCATTTGGTTGTGGTTCATAAGGGAAGTCATCCTTGGCTCTTTACTTTCTGTCAGTAGTTACTTAGGTTCTTGTCCACGTGATAAGATAATCAAGCTCGTGCTGTTTCTCATTAGCTATCGTCTATTCTGATGGATTTGTTTTGTACATTCAAAAAGCACGAAACTTTGTCACTTTTGATTGTCAGGTTGAAAGACCCATTTCTTGTTACGGATCTTGGTTATTGTAACACAAATGTTGTTGTATTTGGCTATCATAAACAGAAGCATATCTGTCGTGTTATATGATGTCAAAAAGCAGTTCTATAAGACTAGTCTTTTCTTTCTTTTAAGAACTTGCATGAATTTAGGCAGCTCGGAGCAATAAAGATATGAAGTACAATACATGTCAGTCACTGTACACTCGGTTGGACCGACCACATGTTTTGCTAATGAACCGACTCAATTAACCAACAATCTACAGCCGTCTGGTTTTGATTGTTGATTCGATGAGTGTGTTTATTACATTTGAAAAGCATGAAACTTGATCACTTTTTGTTGTCGGGTTCAAGTCTGAAAATGGAAATGGAACAACGAGAACAACTTAAAAATAAAACTATATAATAGATGAGGATTAACCACCCAAATGATCAATCAAGAATCAAGATTTTGTGTCTTACATTTTCTTTAATTAACCACCCGAATGGTAATTAATATCACCTTCATTATCACACAGGAGGTTGCAGAAAACAATTGAGTCTACAGAAACGAGATACATCATGCTGCTGGGGAACGAACTCAAGTTCTTCCGGATGTTGCACCTGATCCAACTCTTCCGCGAACAAAAGCAGTTCGTTGTGCTCAGTGTGGTCATGGAGAAGCTGTTTTTTTCCAGGTAACTGTTTTTCTCTTTACCAAAAGTCGTGTAATGGGTAAATGTGAGAAAATTTCAACCCATTTATATAAGAGTGGTTCAATTCAGTTTGTATTTGTTTGATAACAGAAAGGGTATCTGAAAAAGTAGCTGAGAGTGTACTGGGTAAATGTGTGAAAATTCAAAAGTCGCCTCACATGTGGTCTATGTTTAGAAAGTCCTTACTCTATTAATTTTAGAGAATTTATATTATTATATAAATAATTTACTCATATAATCAGATTTGATATATTAGTATATTTTCAAATTGGACAAAAGAAATGTTGCCGGATCAGCTCTCAAACCTGCTCCATTATATGGATTAGTATTCAGATCATTAGATTTTAGAGCTGGCAAGCTATATGGATTAGGTTGAACTCATAATGAAACCTTTAGTATATATCTAACAAATTCAGCCTCCTAGATCGTCAAGTTTAGACTTTTTCACGTTTTGTTTATTGTAGTTTATGTAGAAAGTATAAAGTGGACAAAAAGTTCTGAGGGTTCCGCATTTTGGCACCTATAAAACATGCCTCAAGTAAATGAAATCTTATGGAACTGACACTGTTTTTATTTGTTAGGTAACTGCTAGAGGGGAAGAAGGTATGACATTGTTTTTTGTTTGCTGCAACCCGAACTGTGGTCATCGATGGAGGGACTGAGAGCTTATTGAATCGTGTACCCAAGTCAAGGACTGGAACTTTTAATGGTTCTTTGGAATCAAACTTTGTAACTCTTAATTGAAACCTCTCGAAATGCAGATGCTAGTGATCAAATAGGGTAGATGGAAACTTGTGAGATTTCAAACTGGAGTCTTGACTTTGAAATCGAATTGATAAATTGGTTTGTTTTAAGATTTAGTCGTGCTTTGAAAGTTTGATCTGTGGGTTTAGCATGCAAAACCAAACTTAAATTTCCAATTTTTTAAATCTTGTCTAAGCACCAGACCGAGTAGTGTCTTATGTAGTTCCAAAGGTTACTGCAAAAACTATGATTGTGATGAGATGAAAAATGTCAGCATATATGCTAGAACAATTTGTAATATGTTTTACACTTGAGTGCTAACATATCTCTCAGTTGTAAGGACTCATGTACTAACCATTATCAAGATTCACTATTGACGCCGATTCATGTAGCGATATCTTGTGGTTGGGTCATTTCAATATTCATACACTTACGAATACATATGAATATGGTCTCAACAAATACTCATCCATGATGAGTACATATTTACTCAACAAATATAACCAATCTTTCATACTGGTCTTGGTTTGATCTTATTCTCATAAGCCGATCGATTATGCAAAGTTTAGAATACCTGAAGGCATAGTGATCTATTTGAGGAATGATGGTCTCACTCACAGTTTACAAAAAAATCCCCACACGTACACATGTCGTTCAAATATTGGAAGTGAAAGTAAGAAAGACAAAATACAATATAATTTGATTAGTACACCTCATTTGGTGTATATGCATAAACTAAAAGTAGCTAGGCCTTATCACGGTTGCAAAAATCTATCGTAAAGGACAATAGGATATACAACAACATTCGGCATATAAACAAACATTGATTTTGACCAAACAAGATGCCACATGTTTCCAAATAAAACTTTCAATTGACTCAACAAAACGAGGAGTCTGAAACAATCCAACAAGGTTTGAAAACATAAACAGATAACTTTGACATAGAAGTATAATAATCATTTGAACTGATAAATCTAAGATACTCCTGAAACGATCCAACAAAAATACTTTTACCCAAAGATAAAGTAAATTATCATCATCTTCCTCAAATGTCCGGCAACTCTCTATCTTTTCATTCATTTCTTCCTTTTTCTTAAATTATACATGTGTTTGACCGCCTTTATCACCTTCTTTCCATTTTCTTCTTCCACCACTAGAAATTTTTTAAAGATTTTACAAAGATGATCAAGATCGGTCAAACCATAGTAAGCATAGAACAATTTCTCCTGACACAGCTCCTTGTAACGGTTCTCAAACTCATCGAACTCGATTTTAAAATCTTCACTCATATTGAGTACTTTTTCAACATAAGGCCTCAAATGGATTTTTCGTCTGAATTTTGCCACAGAAGCAGACATCACATATGTCTCCCCCCATTCTCGCTTTTCAAACACCGCCACCTTTTTGCCCATCTTATCAAGGAGCTGAGTAACATCAGTCACACCTAAGGACCGATAGTCCGGTGATTTGTTAAACTTTTGCTCGTAAAAATATTCGAACATAGACCAATGAGACTTTTGAATTCCGAGAAAAAAGTCTCCAAGTACCTCTTGAATTTCTTGGTAGACATCTGAGGATTGCGTTGACATATTTGTATTAGTCATGTAGCATGAATGTACCTGTTGATGGCCAATACATATAATTATCAGCATCTTTGTTCATCAAACTCAGCGAAAGTTTATTTGCAATAAATTTTGGATTTGGGAAATGACTTATATTAATCTTGAAGTGCCTAAAGTTTGATCAGTTTACAGCGAACATGTGACCACTAATTCAGAAAGCTCAAAACGACAAGCCAGTTGAGAAATCCAATAAACAAAACTATAAAAAGATTTATAAGCCTATATATTTTCAAAAAATTTGGGTGCAATTCTGGAAAACCTAAGCGGTTCTAAAACTTAACAGAGTGAAACACCAAATTATGCTATATTACTCATCAGCCAGTTGAGAATAATCATACATTTTATTATTTGATTAGACAAATTAGCTTAATCGTAGATGATTTTGGTCTATAAAACATAAAAGGCCCTGCTTAATGATTAAGCTTGTGACATCTAAGTGGGATTTTGAAGTTACTAAGCTATAACTAACTCCATGTACATTTTCATAAGGTCATATATATCTCCTATAGATGTAATCGAAGCCAACTTAGTAGGAAGAAAATCCAACTACACCAGCATCAAAGGGCTACCCTTAAAAACAGTTGAAAGGGTCATTACAACTTAGTAGGTCCTTGCTAATATCATATACACTTAATAATTTCCAAATTATCTAGTGTCAACCTATATAATAATGTTTGTTCACAAATTTAAGAAGACAAGGAAACGCCCCTAAAACAGAAAAACTATGTATACCAACAACAAGACTTATAAAATTTAAAGGAAATTCTTAGATCCAAAAAACTATTCCATCCTACTGGTCTGGTTATAAATCAACTGATAACCTGTAAGTTGCTACAAAACTAACAAAATAATAAAGGACCCCTTCCTAACACAATCAATCAATATACTAGTGTTGCAAAATTCATAAACCCTAACACAATCAATCAATCATAAAATACATACATACATATATATATATATATATATATTGATGAGAATATGAGATTGAAATTGAAAACGTAACTGATTCACGGAGGATGGATATGATGAATATGTTGTTGGTGACCGACCCTCCCAAATTAAGGTGGCGCTTGGTTTTATACCGGCCAGGTGGGTGTTCTTTTTTTATAGATAAGGTTAGACTTTTGTTTATTTATTTATTTACTACTAGTATTTATTTTGGCCCCAAACTATGACTAATAAATTTGAAAGACACGTGTATTATTATTATTTTTTTTTATTTTTTTTTTCTTTCTTTCCGAAAGGCAATACAACCAAATACAAACAAAGTCATCCACTATATTAACAAGTTGATTAAGTATAGTGGACTCATGAAATGAATAAAATAAAATAAAATAAAATAAAATAAAATAAAAAACAACCTAGAAATAGATAACAAGCAAAACCGCAAATGCTAACACTCCCACTATCTAAAGTGTGTAAAGCTAAATCGGACCCACTAACATTATAATGCCAATCAACACAATATAAAAGAGAACATAACCATCAATTAATTGCTCAATTTGGTAGTAATAATGTGTCATTCAATTGGTTTGATTGAGTTTTTAATGTGTCGTTGTCGTTTATGTGTGATTATTAGGGCCGAGATTTGTGGGATTATATCTCAAAGAAACATGTGAATTGAATGCTACAAGAACAAATCGTGTGATACATTAAGCCATAGTAAACGTGCGCTAAACTTGTAGATTTTAGAAAAATCTCATTATTAGTTATTATATAAACTTAGTCCAACATGTCATATTAATTCAATTATCACATAACATAAGGCGAGTTATCACATTACTTGTATTTTGGGCGTGAATATGAATTCAGTGACCACATAGTCAATAAGTGATTCCTTGTCAACACCACTAGTAACTAAGTTGCTTTAGAATCTTTTAAAAAGTTATGGTGATTCATTCACCGAGCTATGTTCACCAATTTGTGGTCCCCATGTTTTCTTTTATTATTATTATTTATTTTTTATTTTTTTATTTTTTTGTGAGTGTGTGTTGTGTATTTAGTGAGCTATATTTGTAAAAATTGGGTATTTTAATGAAGGGAGAATTGCATTAAGTACTTGCATATTTCCTCAAAATACAAGTTTTCAATGCATTATGTACAATATCTCTTATTTAAACTACTTATCTCATACCTCATCTTTTAACAGATGTTTGGGACTGCTTACTGCTTACTGAAACTATCTCATACATTTTCTAAGGAGGTGTCTAAGATTGCTCACTAAAACAAATGTATAAGTTGTTAGTTTATTGTGGGAGGGATGTCAGTCAAGGAAAGTGTGCCGGTAAAAGGGGTAAAAAAACCTAATCCAGGTACCACAGTGGGTGATGAATCTAGTGCTGGAAAGGGTAAGTGTAAGTCAAATGGCAAAAACCATGAAGCTGATAAGGGGAAAGATGAAGTAGAACAAGCTGGACCTAGTAAAATCAGTAAGGAAACCAAGGAAAGATGGAGTAGGAAAAAGATGCTTGAGAAAAAAAGACTTGCAAAACAGGTAAAAGATGCCAGAGAGGCCTAGACCAGCTAACTTTTATACAACCACAGAACCCAACACAGAGACATTTCATCCACAAGAAAACAATGGACAAGCAGAGGTACCAACATACACATCTGACCCTGTTTCACCCAAAAGAATGCCACCACCAAAACCTTCTCAGGCTAGTGCATCAACTAGCAAAGGTAAAGGAAAAATGGGATCAAGCAAGAACAAGACTTCAACAAAAAGGGCAAGATTCATATCTGCTGAGGTAATTCTAATAACAACTATTTGATATCAGTTATTTTTATTTGAAACTTTGTTAATTTCATCAAGTACTTACAGGAACATGCACTAATGATGGATGAGGAAGCTTTAAGAGAAGAAGAGGAGGAGCAGAGAAAGATCCAAGACTTTATGAGAAGAAGAGGAAGCTTTAAGAGAGACATTCAGACTCAAGGGAGTCAAGTTACAAATGCACCAGTTGCGGATCCAGTAGTTCCAGTCCCAGATACACTTGAGGATGTGAAGAAAACAAGGAAAAGAAAGACTAAACTACTTAAGTATTTGTAGTATGTTTTTCTGCATTGTTAATGGTGCATCTAAACTATATAGCCTTTGGAAAAGCTCAGGAAAAGCTCAAGAGATAAGCTCTCAAGGTGCTTATGAACACCCCATGAGTACACTGATGACTCAGTGTAGTGGTGGAATCATGCAAATAGAAGGCTCTAAATTAGCACACAAATAAGCAAAGGTATGCAAACAAAAGGTGCATCTAACTAGCCAGTACAGTGGTCAATCCAAAGCAACAAAAATCAAACTAAATGCCAAAGAAATGAGCAAGATATTCTCAAGAGAAATCTGGTTCAACAGGCTAAATTCCAAAGTAAGTTTTGAAATAAGGAGTTAGCCTAAATAAGCTCTAAAGCTGAAACCAAGCACAAGCATTAGCACACAGAAGCTCAACTATCCTAATTAAGCATAGAATAAGCAGACAACAGCAGAAGACAACCTAGGTTTAAACAATAGTGGCAATCAACAAGCTCAGCTAAACTGAGTCAGAACCAGGTCCAAAAGGCAACAAAAGGGTCACAAGAAGCTAAGCTAATAAGCAATTAAGGCCAAAAAACAAGTGCATACAGCAAGACAGTGAACATTATGACACACTTTGGTGTTCCTGTTAAGATATAGCAATTAGGAATGGGAATTTTGCAAGTATGTTCTGGATGATCTGAGCAAATAACTTATGTTAGCGGTGGCAATTATTTAGCCCTTTTTTTGAAAACCAATTACGTATACTTTAACAAGCGAAATTAGGTTATCATAACAAACAAAACTTAGCATACAATATGTTCACACAAAATTTTCAATCAAATTTAAGGAATGAAGAGCAACATAAACCAACGAGAAAGCCATTATTGCTTCAAACATTACTATCAATGTTGATAACAGAGAGTAAAAGACAAACTGAACTCATATGTTGTAAAAGAGACACTGTAAAACAAGAAAAAAGAGAAAACCTCAACGTATATAGATTTCCACAAGCTATCGCCATTCTTTTCGATCAAAATTAAACACATAAAGAAAACCTCAACTTATATACATTTCCACAAGCTATCACCATTCTTTTCATTAAATTTCGGCTTATTTTTATAAGCCCCAATTTTACGGCTTATTTTGAGACTTGTCGGCTTTTATAAGTTTATCATATCATAATAAACTTATATAAGCCGACAAGTCTCAAAATAAGAGACTAAAGTGGAGCTTATAAAAAATAAGCCCAAATGGGCTTACGTTTAATAAGCTTAACCAAACAGCCCCTAAATTCGTTACTGGGCAAATTCAATTATTACATAAACAAAACTCGATATACATTATTGAGTTTTGTAAATAAAAAATTTACCACATGAATAACATAAACCTCAGAAGAAACTAGTAATCCTTATTGCATCAAGTATCACAGAAAATGATGATAGCACACATTGCAAAACACACACCGTAAACAATAGAGATCGTCAACAAACATTTATTTCCACAAGGTAGCTCCATACAAGGTAGGAAGCAAATTTAAGTAAGCAAGCATACAAGTCACTACACATAATCAGTTATGCATTCAAACCAAAACTCATAGTCATAGAAGAATGAAACGATATAAGATAAGCATTTTACAAAACACATCTACTTATCATTCGATCAACATTCTAATAATTATTACTCAATAAAAATCACTATGGCTATCACATAATATTTCACTTATAAACATGTACAGTAGCATAAACGCTATAGAAATAGCTATCATCAGCTTTATCAGACTCGGAATATTTGAAAACCATATACCATGAAAATTAACATGATAGCTTCAGATTTTATAAAACCATTGTGTATATATGCTAAGGGGGTATTTGTTTAAGCTTTGTAGGCTTATCGGCTACTTGATTTTGGCTTATATTTCATAATCCCCAATTTTGTAGCTTATCTTGAGACTTATGGGCATATATAAGTTGTTTGCAATGTGAACTTGGTATTTGTTTCCTGAGGGTCCCCCTTGTTATTTTTAATAATGTTGTACGGAGTAGTATTTAAACTTTCGCTACTCATGACAAATATACATTGCTTATTAATATTTCAACCAAATCATGTAAATAACTAGCGAGACTTAAAGTACAGCTACATTTACATTACGATTACATATCAACATCAGAACATCAAATCAAGCCTAGTAAATCATCATTTACGCGATTAAGCACGCTACGTTACAGCAATTATGAATAAATAACTTTCCTTCCTTCCGAAACTAATCATGTTAATACTAATCAGTAAGTTTTCATCATATATTCACCACGAAAGCTCACTCGGTCAAACTAATGAACCAAACTACTTCCGTTTAAACTAGCGAAATCCTCAACACATTCTTCATAACCCTAACTCTCACACAATCATATACAATCGCAAATATATACATCGATATACATATTGTTTGATTAAAATAGATGAAGTATGTATACCTGAGCTGAATTAGATATCTCGTCGAAGTTAACACCGGAAACAATGAATTGGGCAAGTGTGAGTTATGAATTGGGGAAGTGAATTGGGCTATGATATAAAGTGTTTGTGGTTACACTTTATATAGCCCAGCCCATTTAAAATCATTTTTTGTTAAGTTTCTAATTAACAAAAACAAAATAGTTTTAACTATGATATAAAGTAGGTTATACCTAGCATATTCAAACCTCACAAATTAGTGACTAGGTTAGCCACGATGACGCAAAATATAGCGACCCCGATAACGACAGAGGTCGCAAAATTTTCATATTTTTAGGTGTTGCTCTATTAGAGACGTAGTTAGCAACTTGTTTCAAGATGTCGCAATTGTAGCGACATTGCTTTTAAGACGTCGCAAATTAGCGACATGTCTAGCGTCTTATTTTGAAACACTAACTTATTTGCGACTCAAGTAGTAACGTTGGCGACATGTACGTCACTAAACTTGTTGCTATTAATGACACAATTTTGCAACATCATTTCTCATGTCACTAATAATGACGCTAAAAGCCCTTTTTCTATTATTTTTATTAGAAATATATTTCTTTAGTTGTTGAATATATGCTTTAAATCTATAAATCCCATGCATGGTTTTATATTTTTCTTTTTCAACATTTATAATTAAATTGTACTTAATTTTGAGCGAATAAACTTATTAAGTGTTCATAGGTATGGCATTTTGACCTAGTATGTATATGTTGTTTGCCTGTCATATATGTGAATTTGAGTTGTTTTTTTCTTTTTATTTTTGTGTGTGTGTACGTGTGTCATTGTATATTTTGAGTGAGTAAATGTGTTTATGAGTGTCTAATTTAGCAAGATAACTTAAGTCTGTTGTCTTGGCCACATTGTCGTATGCCCAACCGGGCATAGAGATTACTCAAGTTGGACATGCACTCATGCTTTTTAGTCTCTTTGACATCAAAAACCCTTTTCTAACGTGTATAGCTTAACGTACTCTTCAGTATGAATGAAGTGTGCTAAAGTAGATAGTTAGAAACTTAGAATATCAAGTAGTACTAGATGTCCCGGTTTGTGTATGTGTATTCATATATACATAAACACGTACACAAAATACTAAAATCAAAGACTCGTGTTGGTTAATCTCTTTGCCATAGATACAAACCACCTACCCAACATGTCCTTGATCAGTCGTAATCTTGAAGTATGATGTATCACACTGCAGTACTCATGCTCCTAACGTCTCGTACAATAGCTCAACTACTTGATCTGTCTTATGTTTTCGTTTATCCTTTATATGAAATCATATCTAAATATCATGTATATTAGAATCTCACTCCTGGATCTTACATAAACAAAAATAGGAAATGGAATCCCTTATCGAATTAGTTGAATTACTAGCTAATTTGCTATGGTTCTATTAACATCCGGGAATCAATTTCTTAACGGATTTAGCTTCTTGCTAGAGCGTTTTTAATTAGTGAATATGTCATTAGAAATAGGGTCATTTTCTAAGCACGAGTTTTCTTTTCTTGCGTTTGTAAATCATGATCAGTCATATATAACAACATTTATAAACAAATTAAGTTTATATATCCTTCTTTAATTTCGTGCGTAATTTATTTTTCCGATCCACTGATTTTCTATTTGTTTAAAAATGAAAGAAAGTATTATTGTTTTGTTTTGTTTCCATTTTTTCCTTGTTCTTTTCTCCCGTTTGCTTTTCATCTTTCTTGGGTACTTTTTATTTAGAGATCGAAAACGCATTGGATAGTTCAAAATATTAGGTTGCACTAGTGAAATACCTGAGGTTTATTTATTTTATTTTTATTTGTTTAAGTAATTAAACATTAGTTATTTAGAAATTTTCATGTTCTTTTACTTTCATATTCATAAAAAAGATGTTCTCTTATCTGATTTACATTAGTGTTACCTTACCATATATTCAGTGGCGGACCAAGGACTTTAAGGCAAGGTGCACAAATATTTTTTACCAGTATTAATGGAAATAAGAATAAAGTGAAATGTCCGATTTTATTTCAACTATTAAACAAATTAAGAAGACATGTATTTCTTTTGACATATTAGTCAAAAATTCCGGGACTAGATTCATCTCGTACATCTCGTGATTTTTAATGAAAATTTACACTAGGCGTCAACATATATCGGGTTACGTTCCCGTGAACTCCAGGAACCCTTCTAGGTCCGCCCCTGCGTATATTAATATAATCTTAAAAATGAGTTAACAGATTGCTGACTTCTTTTTCAACGTCATAATATATTAAAAAGCTAGCAAAAAGTTAAAAATAAGATACATATAGCATTATAAAATTTCATCCAAATAGATTATTGAGTGAGCAGTATACTCCGTAATATATGTATTTAAGGTATAATATGGTTTTAGGTTTGACACTGATGTTAACATAATGCTAGTTTTGTTTTAACCCTTTACAAGAATGAGGGGCGTATCTAATGTTTCAAAACTAAACGGCTGTCTGTATCAATAGTATTCCCTCCTATAAGTTTAAAATTAAATACTACCTCTACTTAACTGATTCTTTTGTAAAGAAGTTTAATAAAGTGACGGTCGATATTAACTTCAATATACAACGTTTCTTGACATTAACTTTTTTTATATATAACTTTAATGCAGTATAAATGCTTGCAGTTATGGATTCATTAAAATTACTTGATTGCAAACGACATGATGTAGTATCAATCATGACTCATGACTTTTCAAATGCAATGAAAAAAATTGTGAGTATCAATCCAATTAATAAGTTACTCCGTATTATGAAATGTCTATTGTTCTTAACATCTAGTAATGAAGCCTAAGAGGATGTTAGCAAATACAATACATTTCTTTACACCAGAGGTCTTATAGCTCGACGATACCTCATATTACATGACGATGCTTATCGGGGCAGACCTAGGGGGTTCTCGGGAGTTCACGGGAAACTATCGAATGTTTGCCTTATAAGGATCATAAAATGGATAAAAGAAACAACATAAGCATCACTAATTGTACACAAGATATACGAGTATATGATCCCAATATTAAAATTTCTCTGAACTTATGCTTTTCAAACTTTTATTCTCCAAAGTTTTAATGATTTAGAAAAACATTTTAAGCCTTTTAGATATTTTAAATGCTATGTATCAGACTTATAAACAAAAAGCCCGTCTAGCTCAGTTGGTAGAGCGCAAGGCTCTTAACCTTGTGGTCGTGGGTTCGAGCCCCACGGTGGGCGATTACTTTTTTTCAAACAATTTCTTTTCCAAAAATATATTTTTTACACTCTTCTTCAAGATTATTTTTCCCATTATCATCAGCTCATATAAACAACTATGTTGTATCAAATATCAATGTGTCGTGATGCAAATCGTAGTTGATCTACCCCTCTTGTAACACAATCATTTGGTGTTGTTGGGGTGTCACATATGATGAAAGTCGCAATCCTACGGGTTCACTTTCTTAAGAACTCGTATCGTACCTTTGCTTAAAATGGTATCGTAAATGAAATTAATCACAGTTTTTATAATTCGTCCTCCAAACACCAAGGATTGAGAAATGCATAGGGCTAAGGTTCGTATGAGATTAATTAAGGAGATACCACAAACGGTTTTATGTCAACTGCAATTAATCGCGTTTTCACTTCCCTCCTTACTAGTTGAATTTAACCAACTCGTGGGGTGCATACATTCATCTCTTCTTTACATTATTGTCGTCGATAAACCTCTAAATTCTGTATACACTCATAATGGATGTTGATGAGCAGGGACGGAGCCAGGGGGTGTCCCGTGGGTGCCCGGGACACCTATGGATTTTTTCGATATAGTGTTAAATTTTAAGAAGAAAAACATCGATTTTTCCCTAATGTATCTTAAATGACCCCGGTCTATCGAAATGTATTTTTAGTCTTATTTAGTTAGCATCTTAAACTCTATTATATTACGGTTAAAAAAAATTGTGCACCCGGTCATATTTCTTTCTGGCTCCGTCACTGTTGATGAGCGGTGTGCTTTATTAATCATGTGCCATTTTAATTAGCAAAAGTCATGCAAATGACAGGAATGTCAAGAATCCTATTGACATATGATAGTGAAAGAGATGTCCATCAAAATTATTTTGCATATGATAAATGGGAAAAAAAGTAGTACTGAGGTGTCTTTTAACTCTTTATAAGTATGATCATAAACTAAGACTTAAACAATTATTGATATTTCAAGGCTTCTAAGGTCTAATATACGGTACGTATGTCAGCCAACCAAGAGGTTATGATTCAAGTCTGTATATTTATAAGAAATTATTGAAGTTATAAGATTAAGTTTCAGTGGGTGGTGTTAAGACATTCAATTGCTCACAATGAGAAATACAAAACACAAAAATATTGGACTAAGTAGCGTTTTTTTTTTTTTTTAAATTTCCAGGGAATCAGTTCTAAATGTCAAGGGTGTGACACGGGAAACAAGCAAAGAAAATCAACAACAGATACTTTTTTTCTTCCCCTCTCTTACGAGAAATGAGCAGGAAAGTATCAAAAAGATATCCTTTTTGGAAATATAGTCTCAAAGACAAATAATAGAAAGAGAATGATTTTTAAGAGAAAGAAAATATAATTTATTGTGTTGGGAGTGAGTATTTTTATTTTGAATTTATTTTTAAATGATAAAAAAAAAATGGAAAAGAAATAATGTGATGAAATATTGAAACGATTAAGAAAAAGCTTTTTCTTTATAAAATAAAAAATAAAATAGAATAGTTATGTAAAACCGATGTGATGAGATAGTCACATCCTCCACCCTAATATTTGGACTAGGGCTGTAAACGAACTGAACGTTCAGTGAATATTTCATGAATCGTTCGGTAAAAAGTTCGTTTATGTTTGTTCGTTTATTAAATGAACGAACATGAACAATATTTTACGTTCGTTTAGTTAAATGAACGAATATGAACAAAAGTCTCGTCCGTTCATTTATGTTCGTGAACGTCTGATTATCCGTTCGTTAAAGTTCGTTTATGTTTATTTATCTATTTATATATCACATCTTTTAATTTTATAATTTAAAATTTAGTTTGTTTAAACAAAACAACACTTTAAAACAATATATTGTGAAGAATTCAATAAAGTTTATGTTTGTTTGTCTATTTTCATTTATGTTCGATCGTTAGCGTTCGTTTAGTGTCTTAATAAACGAACATGAACAACTCAATTTCTTAATAAACGAACATGAATAAGAAATTTTGTTCGTTTAAGCGTTCGTGTCCGTTTATTTGTCTGGTTAAAATTAAATGAACGAACATTTCCATTAGTGTTCGTCCGGTTCGTTTACGGCCCTAATTTGGACCCTAATATTTTGGTTTGCTAGGTTGTGACACACGTGTGTATATATGGCTACATTATTGAACATCTTTAATCATTAATGATATTGACATTTAGTCACTAATTAATAACTACAATCTTAAAAATAAAATAACAAAGCAATCTTAATACAACACAAATTTTTGACTTAAGATGTATATACACCCTGTAGTTAGAGTGTCTCCGCAATCGTTTTCGACTTTAATTTCCTTTGCCATCGAAGATTTGTCAAGATGTGTTTTAGTGTTAAAAAATATATATATAGTTATTTTATTGTTTTTTTTTAATGTCGAATCCTGGGTATCAATTCCTGATACGACTTTTGTTGGTGTTGAATTCAGGGTATCAATTCACGATACGACTTTTGTTGGTGTCGGATCCAGGGTATCAATTCCCGAGACGACTTTTGTTGGTGTCAAATTTGCTTTCTTAGTTTATTTTGGTTTATTGTTTTAATTTGCTTTCTTAGTTTACTACTCCAGTTAGAGCTTTTGCGATTTCGCCGCTCGAACTGCGGGGGAGTCTTAGTTGCTACTGATCAGGTTCGAGTTCTACATGTTCCTTCTCGGTTTCAGTATGCTGATATTTTTACCAAAGGATTACCGTCTGCCATGTTTGTTGAGTTTCGTGACAGCTTGAGTGTTCGGTCTGCTCTTGCTCAAACTGCGGGGAGTGTTAGACGATTAGTTGGGTTGTGTTTAGGCTCGTGTATGTTTGGCCCATTGTATCTTATATATATACTAAACTCATGTAACGATCTTATTCATTCAATACACACGGTTTACTAAATCTAACAAGCTTTTCATCTATTTTTGTTTACGCATCTAAAATATAACGGTAGTTGCATTTGATTAGAGCTAGATCGAATCATGTAAATTTAAAACAAAACGAACCGAGTAAAATTCGAATTACATTTTAATTAGTAAAAGATTATATCAAAATCGTTTAACCGAATAACAAGTTGATTCAAGCCACTTCGATATTGATTTTGAAACCATGTGATTTAGTTACTAGAGGGGATATGAGATTGCCAATAATCAAATGGTTCAGTTGGTCCCTAATTTTGATTGTATCCCTTTCCCCCAAACCTTGATCATACCATACGGCTCCATCTATCCAAAAATTGAAAGGTTGGGTCGGACAGGCGACCAAATAAATTGAAAGGATTTGTGTGTGTGAGTGGTTTTTAATTTATATTTGTGAATTGTGTTTTTTTTTTTTTTTTTTTTTTTTTTT
>LBNU01002798.1:168291-185769 GCA_014162995.1 Artemisia annua | reverse complement strand
TCTATTGTTATTGGGCTTATACTGATATAACGAAGTATATGAAGTTAAAATCAGGGTTACATCTTTTTGTTCTGCCTCCGCCTCTTTTCGTCTTTCTCAAAATATCTATTTCTCACACTAACAAAATATTCAGATAGGTGAACAAGAAATGCAAAAAAGTTAAATTAATATGAACAAAGAAGAAGATGGATGCGGGCAGTTCGGTAAATTGGCAAAGAAAGGAAAATCACGTTCTGAAAAAGCATGTATGGATCTGCTTTTCCAAAACCGTGTTTTGATGCTTCTGAAACGCAAATAATCAAGCCTTTCATTTTCTTTCCCAAACACTGCAATCCCAAACACCCCATAAGAGCTTTAAATAAGTCAAGCTTCTAATAGATCGATGATGAGGTTTTCTTTTGTGTTTTCGAAGTCAAGCTTCTAACAGATGTTCATAGAGGGTGTTCATAGAGGGTTGTACTTTAGGTTTAAATCATTGTAAATTTAGGTGTAGGGGTGTTTTAAAGGCTATTTAATGTATATATTTCTGTATTTCGGTCTGAATTTCGTGTCGTGCATGTTTTGCTTGTACACAATGCTTTAAATCATTGTAACTTTAGGTTTAGGGGTGTTTTAAAAGCTATTTAATGTATGTATTTATGTATTTTGGTCTTAATTTCGTGTCATGCATGTTTTTCTTGTACACAATGCTTTACTTGTTGTAATTATGAAGATTCTTTGCTTTAAAGTGTTGTAAACATTGCATAATTTTTTGTACATTTAAAATTTTTGGAGAGAGATTCATTTGTGTATTATATGTAGTATAGATATCACTTCATCAAACCTTACATTCAAAGATCTATCTTTCAAAGACTTCACTTTGGTACAAATAAGTTGTTATGTCTCTTAAAAAGAGAGAACAAAGTATAATTATATACAAATACATAAGTCCCCAAGTTCTAAAAAAAAAATTATGTACAAATACATAAGTCCCCAAGTTCATGAAACTGGCAACATTTTTTTTATAAATAAAACAAAAATCTCTAAATCAAGATTGAACACCTAATATGTTAGTTTATATCTAAAAGTATGACTAATTTTGCGCTTAAATTGATGTTATAATAGTTTATTGGTTTATGTAAAAACGTTTCCTCTCCAATTACCAGTAGTATGCTGCCACATAGATTAGACATGTCAATCAATGCTAAAAAAATAATTATGGAGTAAATAGTAGGTCGGAGCAATTGAGAAACGCGCTAGAAGATAGAAGTTTACAATTCAAGTAGAGAAAAGACAACCACAGTGAAGAAAGTACATCTATAGTGAAGAAGAAAAATTTTACAGGGTGCGAATTAGACCAATTATTGTACAAGTCTAAGAGCTGGTCAATAAAGAAGGCTCAAGCAAATAAGTGAAAGTGGTAGAGAATGATGATGCTAAGGTGGACTTGTGGTCATGTTTGACATGACCCCGAATGACTAGTGATTTGGACATGTCATGAGGAAACCACATAAAACACCAATTAGAAGAGTGGAAGCTTCTACGGTCGACGACTTGAAAAGAAGAGATATATCAAAACTTAGGTAGAAAGATAGACAGAAACTTAACATAATGTTTTTATGCTCTGTTTTTAAGGGGGGTGTCGAAATAAGTGAATGTCTTATTTGATACAACCAGATATGTGTTACTTTTCCTTTGTAAAATCCGCATAAATCTTAGGAGTAATTTATTACAGGCAATATTATTCGTGACTTGTGTGATTGGTATAAATGAATAAAGTGACAACCAGAAGACATTTAGAGATTGTAAAACTTTAATGTGTGTGATTTGGGATGTTAGACTCCGTAGAATTTAATTTTGAGTATAACAAGCGTAATAAGGAGTGTGATTTCGTCAGATATTTGAGTTTTAAAGTATGTTGCGTCTGGCTCATACAAGTTGTTGTAGTAACATAATTCAACAGTATTTACAATCCATATAATTATTCATGTCATTCACTCTTAAAGTAACAATATTAACGAAAAGGAAATTGTCATTATAAGGCGTTATATATCGTATCACGTTAAATTGATAGTGCAAAGGTACTAACTTCTGTAATACTTAAGACTATATCTGAAAGACACTTTTACCTATATTGATTTTTTTTTTGGTTATTATTTTGTTATGTTTGTTAACCATATAACTGGTAGCTAGATCATTACTGAGCCCTCTTTTTTTGTCCTGATCTTAGATCTCTACGGCGGGATGAAACTCCATCTCACTCTATCTACCATGATCTACACAACCTAGGTAACGTGAGAGTCCCTCTCCTGTATTCAGGAGCGTTTTGAGTGAAGAGATCGATAGCTTGATGAGGGTGCTGCCATTATTCATTTCACTTATGTCATGAGTTTATACGATGACGTTGAGACATTTTTTGAAGCTTAATTTGGGTTTGTTTTTTGACATTGGTATAGATGAGGGTAGCTTTATCAGATTTTAGATGAATGAGCTTTAAAGATAAACAATAACAGGGAGTGTGTAATATATTTTATATTTGGATAGCTTTTGTTGTAATAGTGACTGACAACATGAGTATCTCTCAGTTTCAGACTCTACGTTATCTTCTTTGCTCTATTCTATTATAATTTTGTGTGCTTAGATTTGTTGGTTTCTTTCACTAGAGCTTATACTGATATATAGACTTGTTTCTCTTTATTCTTTTAAGCACTACAGTTTAGTCTGTTATACCCTTAGTGCTGTTCTCATTTAGTAGTTAAAACTAGAGTTTACCATTCTTTTTCGTAATTATTGTTCCTAGCAATCCCTACACCTTGTTCCGTCCATTCTCAAAATATTTCTATTCCCCATTCTTATTTACACATGAAAAAATTACTAGAGAATTTATTAAGGCACAGTAAGATTACGGAGAATGCATAGTGAAATGCAAGATAAAGTTATAATCAATAAATAGAAAGGTGAACAAGCAAATAGATGTTGTAATCTCTGAACAGGGCGCGCCATCTTCTGGTCTCACCTACACGCGGCTAAAGAAAGGTATAAATCACTGTGTATCTGAAAACCATGTATGGGAATGTTCTGTCTCTGCCAAACCGATCAGAGTTTTTTAAGTATGCTTCTGATATGAGACGGCAAATGATACGTTTCAGTCTTTCACTGTATTTTCTTTCGCCAAACACTGAATCCAAACACACCTCTCATAAGTCGACTTTACAAAAATCATAGTAAAATGCTTCATATAGATTTCGATGATGAGTTTTTCTCTTATTATTATGACAGTTATCGGAAGTCAAGCAGTCTTTCTAGACAGTCTAGCGTTGTTTCATAGAGCAGGATGTTACATTCAAAAGAGTGTAGTTGGTATAACGTTTTTAGGATATAATTGAATACATATGCGTAAAAATTTACCAAATTATAAGTTTGTTAAGGTGTTTAGTTATAAAGACTTGTAGCATGAGTTAGTCCTTTTAATAGCTATTTTTGTAATGATAATACATTAATTATCTAATTATCATTTCTGTATTTCGGTCTGAATTTCGTGTCGTGCATGTTATTCTTGTAACAACAATGCTTAGAATCATTGTAAACAACTTGACTTAAGGATTAGGTACGGGTGTTAGTAATTTAAGATGCTAGATTATGATTGTATGTAGACGTGCTGCTAATAAGATATTTCTATTGTTTCGATGCCTTAAGTTTCGTGTCATTGCGAATGTATACTTCTTGGTTCAGCCTATGCTTTTACTTGTTGTAGAATTAATTGTGTAAAAATGAATGATTCTGGCTCTAACAACCTGTTGTAGAATCCCAAAGTTGTGCATAATTATTTTGTAAGCTTATTGTATAAATGTATGTGGAAAAGAGAGATTCATTTATGTGTAATGTGGTTAATTATGGTTTATGTTGCCATTTGTTAGATAATAACCTACATTCAATCCAAACTGTGTACAGACTCAATACATAACGCTAAGATCTATCTCTATATCAATGCCGATTTTCATCTTATTGATTTAGGTGATATACAAAAATATAAATGTTGGTAATCGTCTATAGAAAAGAGAGACGAAAGTATTATATCAAATGTTAATTTTGTGAAACGCAATAAACATGTATCCACAATACTATCACAAGATCTCCACAAGTCTCTAAAATACATATTATGATATGCATAATACATTAAGCCCCAATAAGTTCATAGCAGAAACTGGCATATAACATTTTTTTTATATAATATGAACTAAAGCTAACAAAAAATCTCTAAATCAAGATACGTTTATACACCTAAAATTATATACATACAGAGGATTTTACAACGAAACACTGTTGTATATTCATTAAACTAGATAGGTTGAGCTAGATCGATCTTGCGCATTAATGAGTTGTTATTGAGATAATCATACAAATGAGTTTATTACTAGGTTTATGTAAAAGTTTCCTCTCCGAGTGCCATCTCTAGCTAGTTGAGTGATTATGACTTAGCACATAGGATTAAGGACATGTATCAATCCAACAATTGCTAAAAACAAAAGACTATATGTAGTGTGCAAGTATTGTACAACTCAATAGTATAACATGTGAAATTGTCTGGGGTATTGTATTAAGAGCTAGTTGAGAAATTCGCGCTCGCAAGTATGACAAAAATAGAGAGTACATAACAAAGTTCAGATAGGATAATCAAACCCTAGTAAAGTAACGTAAGGTGATCCAAACTTGACAATGTAGGAAGATTGATGTGAGAAAGTATTAAACAGGGTGCCGAAATTAGACCGAGAATTATAAATAGTTAAGATAGTCTAAAGAGCTGGGGCAATGCTAGATTAAGGAGTGATGGCTCTAAGTCTATAATAAAAAAGTGTGTATTGAAATTCCGCATCTGAAGGATTGCGGGCTAAGTTTTGGGTAATGCAATCTTGTGGTGCATCTTCTGCATGGATGTTTGGCACGGCATTGCGCCGCCGTCCAGAGAATTGCTAGGTGTTGCACTCTATTAGCTAATTCATGAGGTAATTTCATCCATCTTGCATATAAACTATCCCCCATCACTACATCATATTATAGCAGCGCAAAGTTGGCTCTCATCCTTGTCGATTTCTACCTACCTATGATAAGTATCCATGTAAGTCTATCGAAAGTGTAAAACTTAGGTAGGGGGTCGAGGACTGCAAAGAGAACGCGTGACTAGTGAACTCACTTAACATCATAAGAATCTCCGATGACCTGATGACATTTGTCTGGACCGGACTCGAAACAAGCGTCATTTTGAGCAATTATATCGGTAATCTTGAATAATGGGTCTAAGTCTATGACTGACTTGTATAGTGTGATATTTCGCGGTTGCACGTAATGGTAGTGAGCTGTAGATCAGTGTGATAGTATGATTTATTGTCCAACTGTAATAACTAGCAGTATGTGTATAGGATGTATAAGTGATTAAGGGTTGTTTACTTTTTTTTCTTAGCTAAAGGTATCTTATGATCTGAACTTTTAAAAGTTAGATAGTGATTATTTTTATTGCACCCGAATCAGGATTTAAACACTCATAAGTACTTCTGTGTGGAGGACAAATCGATTAACACTTTTTATATATGTTTTAAACGCTACAAGAACTATAATTATTTCACAACCCACTTGTAGATATAGTATACAAATGCATCAGATCAAGAAACATGAGAACTATTTGGGACCCAAATTCGCTATACAAATATAACAATGATGAAGTTATGCGCCCTCTCTAATCTGAATGCATATGAGAGAAAACTACAACCACATTCATTAATCATAATGTATGCTATAAAGAATAGATGGCATCTCCGTCTTAAATAGTACTCCTCAACGTTATAAAAAAATAGTAACTGAGCACAAGTATGAGTTCCTTGTTAAGTCCATATTTAGGTCTTCTCAATTCCATGTACCCTTAATTTCATACTAAGAACTTTATCATGTTAGAGAGCCCTCTGGTCCCCAGCATACAGATATCAATTCCAATGGCTCGCACTAAATTCTCTCCTCATTTCCATACTTGTAGTCAGACAACAACATAGTTTATTTTCACTTGAGGACGTGCAGCAATTGCCATCTCGTCTGTCTTGTTAATCGTTCAGATATACTCCCATGTTGTGAGGCTATACCTGAAGGTATGTCCGTAGAATAATTTGTATTATTTTGGACCTCCAATCTCGAAATGTTATATCACTTATTCTAGTGATAACAATCAATGAAATCCAAACTATGAAGTAACCTTCAGAAAAAACACAGTGATCGATTGAACCTCAACGTATTTCGCAATATATGAATAACTAGATTTGTAAACAAAGAAAAAAGAAGTAGCTTTGAGTAAGAAAGAGAAGGAAACTGAGTTATTACATAGAATACAAAGGTCCAACGTGTTCGCAATGGATGAGATAAAAAGTAAAAAAGAAAGAAAATACAAAAAGAAATCTAAAAAATCAAGGACTCGAATTCTCGTAATGGCCTACTGTGCGATGATGCCTCATTTCACATTCGTTTAAATTCTTGTGGCAATCCTTTCTTTTTTTTTTTTTTTTTTTTTTTTNAACTTAACATAAAGAAGCCCTAGCCCGATGACATTTCTTCCGATAGAAGACACGTAAACTATAAGATTAGAATAAGTCCCATGTATTTAGGTGATTTTCCAGTTACCAGATGTAGACATGTATTTATTCCAAGCTGTATAAACTACAGTATAAGTGATTTAAGGGTTGTTTACTTTTTTCTTCTTAGCTAAAGGTACTTATGATTCCCAACTTTTATCTTAAGCTTCTTGTTAGGAAGGATATGAAATTTTCAATCCTTGTAGATATAGACCTAGTAAATGATTTTTGTGGCCCCATCTACATGCTACATATTAGCCTCTCTACTTGCATGCATGGATAGAAAATATGCAATGAGATTCTCTCAGTTAAAAAAAAATAACTTGACTCAAGTTGGTTGTTTGTAAGCCATTGGATTTGATCCAATGACTCAAATCAAAAAGAACTTCCTTTTGATTTGAGCATTGGATCAAATTCATGGCCACATTCCCCTTGAACTTGAGCAAGTATTTTCAACTTGAGGGCATCTCCTTTGGTATCATCTTAACTATTGTTCGTGTGTATTGTTGTAAAATGATTATTGGGCCAAGAATAGTTTCATTTCTGTTGTAGTTTGATACACAGTATTGAAAATAAATTTTTCTCTTCCTCCCATTCATGTTCTAGTTCTTCCTTTAACTCATTTACATTGTAGTTACTAAAATTTGAAACGTATATCAATTCGTTTGTAAGGATTCAATTGATTTTTGCTCGTTTAAATAGTATATGCATTGTGGAAAGGTAAAAAATAATCACGGAATACTTCAGTTAGATCAATTTGTATCTGAGTTAAAAGACGCGTCCAATGTGTTACGTTAACTAGTGTTTTGAAAAATGATTGACAGATTAACGCATATACTGTATGCTGGGAAGGGATCTGATAAGAAGAAAAATTAAAATGAGAAGAATAACAAGGATTTCTAGCCATACATTTCAAATAGGAGGGAGAATTTTAAGAGGAGATGCATCTATTTTTATAGATGCATCTGAAATGAGTGGTTGTAGTTTCTTCTCATCATTTTTATTTTAATAATTTATCTCATTTGATCCTAATTTTATACTGTATATAGTTTTGTGTTTAAAACTATATAAAAGTAGTTAATGATTTGTGCATATATGAGTTTTTTTTACTGCAATCAATAAAATAATCACTATCTAACTTTTAAAAGTTAGACCTAATATACATCACTCATACACAAATATACTCACATCACAGCTCACACATACGACCTAAATACAAGTCAGTCACTACCAAGACCGAATTTTCCCAAAAGTTGCTTGAGGACGCGTCAAGTAGCGGGAATGATAATGAGCAACACGCGTCTTCGCGTCTCCGACCCTCCATTACACTTCGTCTTAGGGAAAATTTAAGTAGAAAAAGAAGGACCAATTGAGTAAAATGTAAAGGAATGGGGGAAGTTAATGAAAATGAGAAAAAGTATGGGGACACAAATCTGGCAGCGGCACGTGCCAATCCATCAAGATGCACATGCTTCCCAAAAAGCCCCATCAGAGGCGGAATAAAATTTCAAAATTTAAGCACTCCACTGCCACCTATACATATTTTCCTATATTATATTTTCTCCTCACACAAAATACTTTTTGTCAAGTTTGGTCACTAGAGTTTAATTTCATACACACTTTGTCCAAATTTGAATACTCAGAATACAACTTAATACAATAACTCACAATTTCACATGTATTGAGTGATACTTGAACCCATAGTCTTTTGTTTTATGACATACTTATATATCACCAAGACAATGGCTTCAAAATGTAAACACTTGTATGATATTATCATGACATAAAGGAGAAATAAAACATTCAACCATTGTATATCAATTTTCGTGTAATCTCTGTTTTGTATAATTTATAAACGTAAGTTTAGTGTCATAAAGAAATTTGCTCACAATAAATACATATTATGAGATATTAATTGTGATAGATGGTACATGTTTACTCACATAATCACTTTGTTATAACTTATCGATCCAAATTAATTATTCATTAATTCAATAAAAAATCGCATTTAGATTAGCGTTATGTAAGTATCAAGTTATCATAGTTTCTAAATGCAACAAAACAATTACCAAATTATTAACCTATTTTTACTAAACTAACATTTTATACCTTTTGGTGTAGCAAAATTTTGTTTCATTATCAATATATGCAAACGTCATCGTATAAACTATGAACAATGATATGGCAGCACGCCACATCATCATTTTACTAAAAGTATTAAATATCAAGTTCATATATTGATAATGAAATAAAGTTTTGCTACAACAAAAGGTATATGCTACAAGTTTATAAAATACAATTATAATTTGGTAAAGTTTTCGTTACATTTACAAACTATCATAACTTGATACTTGTATAACGCTAATCTAAATGCAACTTTGTTATTAAATGAATGAATAATTAATGTGGATCGATAAGTTATACAAATGATGACGACGACAATACTTAAAACTGTCAAAACGAAACACTCCTTTCGTATCAAAATTATTGTAGGGAGACAAAAATCACATAATTTAATAAAAGTTGTGTCACTTTAATTTTAACCACTCAAATAGAATATTGCCTTAATAAATTCTCTAGTTTTCATTTAAAAAGGAAAGTGAACAGTTATTTTGAAATATTTCGAAAAAAAATATAGACTATAATTTTGAGACAGATAAGGTATAAAACAGATAAACTGTAGATGCTTAAAAGAAAAGAGAAAAACAAGTTAGGTATAGTGAAAGGACCAAAAATGTAAGCACACAACAATATAAATAAAAGCAAAGAAGGAAAGAGAGTAGAACTAGAAAACCTTAACAACAAAAGTCATTAATAACTCTCTCCTACTGTTGTGTTCTTTAAAGCTCATTCATCACACTACTCATCACATTCAAAAAAAAAAACAAAAAACAAAAAAAATGTCTCAAAACAGAAAACCAAACACATCAACGGCAGATCTATTGACTTGGTCTGAAACACCTCCAGCTGACTCTCCTGCTACTGGATCATCATCTGTCAGGTCTCATCAGGTACTAATATATAAACATTTTTTTTTATAAAATTATTTTTATAAACTTTTTGGGTTTTATTTTTTTTATAAAAATATTTTTTTTATAAAAATGAATGACAGCCATCAGATGGGATAAGTAAAGTTGTGTTTGGAGGACAAGTGACTGATGAAGAAGTTGAGAGTTTGAATAAAAGGTATTTTTTTTTTATTTTTATTTTTATTAGATCTGTTTTGTTTTGTTGTTTTTTNTGAGTAGAAAAAGAAGGACCAATTGAGTAAAATGTAAAGGAATGGGGGAAGTTAATGAAAATGAGAAAAAGTATGGGGACACAAATCTGGCACCGGCACGTGCCAATCCATCAAGATGCACATGCTTCCCAAAAAGCCCCATCAGAGGCGGAATAAAATTTCAAAATTTAAGCACTCCACTGCCACCTATACATATTTTCCTATATTATATTTTCTCCTCACAGAAAACACTCTTTGTCAAGTTTGGTCACTATAGTTTAATTTCATACACACTTTGTCCAAATTTGATACTCAGAATATAGCTTAATACAATAATGCGTCACAATTTCACATGTATCGAGTGATACTTGAACCCATAGTCTTTTGTTTTATGACACACTTATATATCACCTAGCCAATGTCTTCAAAATGTAAACACTTGTATGATATTATCATGACATAAAGGAGAAATAAAACATTCAACCATTGTATATCTATTTTCGTGTAATCTCTGTTTTGTATAATTTATAAACGTAAGTTTAGTGTCATAAAGAAATTTGCTCACAATAAATACATATTATGAGATATTAATTGTGATAGATGGTACATGTTTACTCACATAATCACTTTGTTATAACTTATCGATCCAAATTAATTATTCATTAATTCAATAAAAAATCGCATTTAGATTAGCGTTATGTAAGTATCAAGTTATCATAGTTTCTAAATGCAACAAAACAATTACCAAATTATTAACCTATTTTTACTAAACTAACATTTTATACCTTTTGGTGTAGCAAAATTTTGTTTCATTATCAATATATGCAAACGTCATCGTATAAACTATGAACAATGATATGGCAGCACGCCACATCATCATTTTACTAAAAGTATTAAATATCAAGTTCATATATTGATAATGAAATAAAGTTTTGCTACAACAAAAGGTATATGCTACAAGTTTATAAAATACAATTATAATTTGGTAAAGTTTTCGTTACATTTACAAACTATCATAACTTGATACTTGTATAACGCTAATCTAAATGCAACTTTGTTATTAAATGAATGAATAATTAATGTGGATCGATAAGTTATACAAATGATGACGACGACAATACTTAAAACTGTCAAAACGAAACACTCCTTTCGTATCAAAATTATTGTAGGGAGACAAAAATCACATAATTTAATAAAAGTTGTGTCACTTTAATTTTAACCACTCAAATAGAATATTGCCTTAATAAATTCTCTAGTTTTCATTTAAAAAGGAAAGTGAACAGTTATTTTGAAATATTTCGAAAAAAAATATAGACTATAATTTTGAGACAGATAAGGTATAAAACAGATAAACTGTAGATGCTTAAAAGAAAAGAGAAAAACAAGTTAGGTATAGTGAAAGGACCAAAAATGTAAGCACACAACAATATAAATAAAAGCAAAGAAGGAAAGAGAGTAGAACTAGAAAACCTTAACAACAAAAGTCATTAATAACTCTCTCCTACTGTTGTGTTCTTTAAAGCTCATTCATCACACTACTCATCACATTCAAAAAAAAAAACAAAAAACAAAAAAAATGTCTCAAAACAGAAAACCAAACACATCAACGGCAGATCTATTGACTTGGTCTGAAACACCTCCAGCTGACTCTCCTGCTACTGGATCATCATCTGTCAGGTCTCATCAGGTACTAATATATAAACATTTTTTTTTATAAAATTATTTTTATAAACTTTTTGGGTTTTATTTTTTTTATAAAAATATTTTTTTTATAAAAATGAATGACAGCCATCAGATGGGATAAGTAAAGTTGTGTTTGGAGGACAAGTGACTGATGAAGAAGTTGAGAGTTTGAATAAAAGGTATTTTTTTTTTATTTTTATTTTTATTAGATCTGTTTTGTTTTGTTGTTTTTTTATTAGTAGTTAGATAGATTTCTTGATGTATATATTTTATTTATATTTTTTTAATATTTTTGGTAAATGTTTGATTAATATTGGTAATAGATAATGAGATTTTTTTTTTTTTTTTTTTTTTTTTTTTTTTTTTTTTTTTTTTTTTTTTTTTTTTTTTTTTTTTTTTTTTTTTTTTTTTTTTTGGGTTTGGTATAGAAATAAATTTGGATCTATAATAAGAGTTGGAGAAATATTGACCCAATAACATAAAAATTATTTTTTTGAATTTTTTTGAATTTTGAAAATTTGAAAATTTTATGTTTGGTTTTTTTAAAAGAAAATAGTCTCCAAATTATGAAATTTAATAAACAAATATTTATACTTATCTGCCTATTTCAAAGTAAATTAGTAGTTTGAGATTGCTTAATGTTAATCTAGTTATGTTTTGTTGATTGATTGATTGATGTTAATATGTTATTAGAATTTGTGAAACTGACAAAAAGTGACATATTGGTGAATTAGTATAGATAATGACATTTTTTTTTTAATTATGGAGTTGAATTTTTGAAGAAAGAAATTTGGATCTACAAGAGTCAAAATGTTGAATTTGTTTTAGTTGATTTGATAGAAAAGTTTGATCTGTTTTAGAAAAGCTATGTTTAAGTTTCGAGTCTTTCAAAAAGTGAAATGTTACGATGAAGGAAAGTATTTATACGCGTGTTTTTATTTTAGGTGAAATATAAGATGTTTATAATTACTAGTTTGAGATTATTGATCTGTAGTTGGCATAAATGAATGATACTGTGATCACTTTCTTGTGTGTGAGTTACCTAAGGCATGTTTGAATTAAGATAAGCTCGGTCTGAGTAAAGTTTTCTTAGAAAGTGTGAATTTTTTTGTATCTCTAGTTAGTAAATTATATGAATAAACTTAAATTATGATTACGTTAGGATATCCAAAGATTTGAGATTAGTGTAAGATCAACTTAATAAAGCGAACATTTGTTTATGGTATATTCTAGGTTGAACTTTCGAAATCAAAAGTAACAAATTTTTCGGGCGGTTGTGATTTATATTAGTTCTTTATTTGTTTTGCTTTATAGTTGGATTTCTATTACCCCAGTCTTTTCTTCTTGGTAAAACTTCAATATCGTATGGATTCTTTCTTAATGTGACGATTTAGTGTTTATATGAATCATGTGGTCCTTTCCTCTAATGTAATTTCTTGATATCATATTTTTTGACGCGACTTTGTGCAATTATTCCAGGAAACCTGTTTCGGGATACAAGTTAAAGGAGATAACTGGAAGTGGTATCTTTGCGCCTGGTGGAGAGAATGGTGTAGAGGAGACTGATGCTGCAAACCGCACCCCATCTAACCCAACTGGCATCCGGATGTACCAGGTAACCATTTGACTGTTTGATCATATCTAATGTACAAACGTTACCTTCGACTACAATAAAAGTAACTAATATTTGAAATGTAAAGCTTAATATAGTATTGTTAATAAAGTAACTAATATTTAAAAGTAACTAATATTGATATGTAAAGCTGCGTTATGAATGGAATGCTTACATTTGTCTAATTCTAATTATATGTCGAACAGCAAGCGGTTGCTGGAATCAGTCACATCTCATTTGGTGAAGAAGAAACAGTGTCTCCTAAGAAGTCGATCTCTGAAGCTAAGCAACGGGAACTAAGTGGCACATTGGACAGTGAATCAGAAGCAAGGTTGAAGAAGCAAATATCGGATGCAAAGAACAGGGAACTCAGTGGACATAATATATTTGCACCTCCTCCTGAAATTAAACCCCGCCCATTGGCTGCACGTGCTTTAGCTCTTAGAGAAAACATAACCGTTATCGGTGAACCCGCTCCACTTAATGTACGTATATCCACCAAAATCTCTTATATAGTTGTATTTATCATACGTCATATATGTTCTCATACCTTAAATCAGAGGATCTGTGTGGTCATTTCTTTAACTTCATTCGAGAGACTTGGTCTCATTTTTTCCCCCGCACAAATAGAAATTCAAATGTCCGGTTATATAATTTTAAAATGCAGAAGCATGTCCAAATGTTATATTTTACATACATTATGTATATGCTCTCATTTTGTTAAATCAAAAGGATCTATTTTGCCAGTTGCCTATTTTTAAACTTAATTCATGAGACTTGCTAATCAAACTCTTTTCAGCGAGTATATAGCAAAATGTCTTGCCTTTAAAATTTTATGCAAACCCTGCAGTTCACAAAAAGACATTGTGAATTCGCAAACCACCAAAAAATTGTCAAACGGATTTTAAATTGATAATCTTAAATGTCGCATAATCACTTTCAACTCGCCCATCTAAAAATACCCATACCAAAGTTTTCAACTCTTTGCTGGTTGTGTGTTGTGTTGGTTAGGGTGAAGAATGTGTGATCAAGACAGCAAAGAAGATACCCGAGAAGAAATTGTCAGAACTGTCAGGAAATAACATCTTCAAAGGAGACGAAGCCCCACCATCTGTAGAGAAGCCGTTGAGCTCAGCAAAGCTTCGGGAAATGAGTGGTAGCAATATTTTTGCAGATGGGAAAGTTGAGTCTCGAGACTACTTAGGTGCCCGCAAGCCACCTGGCGGTGATAGCAGCATTGCGTTGGTGTAATTGCTTACTTTTGAACCTTTTTACTATTTATCATGTTGGTGTCGTGTTGACCACATAGTTGTGGACTTTTGGCTAATTGGGGTGGTGGTTTGTTCATAATGAAGTGCTTGAATTAGACTGTTTTGTTAAGTTCTATCTTTGTTACAGTATTTGTTAATAGGTGGTAATATTTACTCTCTTGTTTATCCATGGGTCGATTTGGGTTATATTTTCTAACGGGTCGATTTGGGTTATCCATGACAATTAGTCTCAGTCTTGTGGTACTGTAGCGGTTTCTCTTAAGCAGAACTTTATTAAGCATAAATGCTTGATCATAAGCACTTTCAGCTGATTACTTGGGAAAAATAATAAAATGATTATTTACAAAAGGAGGGTTTTAATCTTTTTGGGCTGGCTGCTAAGCTAGTCGATTGCATTTGCTAAAAGATAAGCTAGTAGTAGTGTGGTTGAAGTATGATAATGAATGCACGTGTGTAAATGATGATTGCAATCCTAGGTTTTTGAAATACAAAAAGAGCCTCTTAATGCGGAGAGGTTTGGCCGAAAAAGAGATTTCTATGTCATAAAGAGGTGGTAAGAGATGTTAACATATATATATATATATATATATTATATATATATATATATATATATATATATATATATATATATATATATATATATATATATATATATATATATATATATATATGTATATATATTTTTATATATATATATTATATATATATACTTTTTTAAATACACAAAAATAGATACATTTTGAGTTGTTACGACACCCCTTTCCCACTCAGTATTAATAAGAAGTTTATCCCCTTCTTACCGTCTCTTTAAATTATATATACACTATATATATATACTATAATATATATATATATATATATTCACGTTCTAGTCGTAATTTCTTTGTTCTTCTCTTCCTACCCGCTTACTTCTCATATATGACGAACACATGCTTTTGATCTCTCGGTGTATTCTTCATCGTCGTCTTCCAAATGATTACTTGTTCTGACTACATATTAGCCCAAAAATCTCCACTTCCATTTTCTTCATATGAATTTTGAAACAGATAATATCGGTCATTTTTATTATGTCTCTCAGGTATCTGGTTACTGAGGCTTGTTCTTGACTAATTTGGTCAAGATTCAATGATTCTATAGTTTACTAATAACAATTATATCGTCTTCCTTAAGGTGTAGTTTCTAACTTTTATGCCATCAAATGCGGGCGGTTCGTTCCACAAACAGGACGGTTTATGAAAGATTCCACTATGCATATATCTTCATCTGACTTTAGTGCAAATATAATTTATTCATTTAAACTGAATTTACTGTTTCTACGTATTGAAGTTGCATTGAGTGCTTAACATCTTCTGTCGGAAACCCAGTTAACGAGCTGCTCTTGGTCTCTTTTCCGATTATTACTTTGCTGGACCACACTATTTTCATACAAATAGATAGACTTCTTTTCGTTAACCATAATATGACTTCCTCTCTCCCTCCCCTCAGGAGGTGATCCAAGGACGCTCTCTTTGTCAGCGTATATAAAACCTAGGGAGTTCATCACGTCCTTTCTGTATGAGCCTTCTTTACCCAGTTGTTTTTCCTGTTGCTATGGTACTTATACTACGTGCAACCTTCATGCGTATCTATCCACACAAGGACCCAGAACTATTAGATTATACTACCTAGCTTATTCCGTATAAAGTCAAATTAAATGCAATCCGACTATCTGCAGCAAGCTCATGCCTCATATATAGATTAATACCTCTCCTTCCTGTAACCATATTAAGTGCGGACAGTATGTTATCTTCATGTTTAGATTATTTTCCCCGACTGGACAGATAATTACGTACAATCTGAAAAAATGCTACCATGATACCCAATTCAAAATTAATATGCTTAATATATTCTGCTTAAGAGAAACCGCTACAGTTATCCACAACGATCTTAAGAGCGGTAATTCCCTGTAAATGGAAACCTAACTCCAACAAACACCCCGTTACTCCACCCATAATTTATTCAATAACCCAAAATATTTAGACCCATTGGATTATTATAAACAAGAAGAGTTACATAAAACACCTATCCACTATCTCTTAATTAACACCAATACTTAACTACAAGATAGCCATAATAACTATAAACAAAAAAAGAACAGTACTAATTACAAGCAACCATTTCTATGACCGCAAACAACACCATCTATCTCCCATTAGCCAAAAGTCACCAAACTATGTGGATGTCAAGCACGCACCACAGCCAACAATACGTAAAAGTAAGTAAAAAACTGATCAAACCAGCCCCTAATTCCTACACCCAAACGCAACAGCCCTGCATATCACACGTCTCACACCGGCCTTCGCGTTTCTTCTCTTTTATTTAGTAGTTCTTCTGATGATCAATCCTTTTCCCATCCTCCCAAAATTTGCTAACCACTCATGTTCACCGCACTTCTCTAGAGAATGCTGATTACACGTTTTCTTTTATGTTATGAAGTAATATTGCAAAGAAGCTTCATATTAATATACATCTGACCACAGTCAAACGCAAACTCCTCTCTTGCATTTTTCTTGATTTCCAAACTGCAGCGCACAAAAGATACTCGGTTGAAATGAAGAAACCTTTCAACTATGCTATTTGCTCTTATATCAATGAAAAGGAACAAACTCCATAACCTGACAAACTCACGGTTCATCTCAGATTCCCGAATGTGGCATCAGAATCTCCTTTATTGAAGACTGTTATTTTTCTGCACTTCTACCATTCTTCTTCGCCAGGGTAATAGCCTTCTTTGCTCCGTCTTTGATCACACATTCTTCTACCACTCTATCCCAATCTCATTCACATACGCAACACAACCAGCATCAACAGAGTCATGAAACTTTCTTGTATCTGAGGGTTTAACCAAAATTTTAGTCAATCCTGCCCCAATTGTTCATACATTTTCCTGACAATACATTTTTCCATAGGATTAGATGTATGGGGCGACGTTGAATGTGATTATCACCATAAATAGCGATGTGATTACTCAATTTAAAATCCGTTTGACAAATTTTTTATGGTGGTTTGCGAATTCACAATGTCTTTTGTGAATGCAGGTTTGATCTCTCTGCTTATTAGTCT
>LBNU01002798.1:140568-161694 GCA_014162995.1 Artemisia annua | reverse complement strand
TTATCAAAAATAATGAGCTATTAGCTCCAAAATTAAGTAACAAACCTCGCGTGCTGCTTTCATGCTTAATCTACGAAGATCAGCATCTGTTCCTGTCACTGTAAGGCCGCCTCGATTTATTGGCACTTTTTTCTTTGCTACCGCATTCGACACTGGTGCCTTGGGAGCAGTGCGAACATAACTAAATCCCAACCCTCGACCAGACGGATCACCAACGCCAGTAATCTCCAACCGCTCAAGATTTCCTCTATCCTGAACATCAATGTAAAAATGCAAGGCTTTATCCAACTAAATTTATGAATCAATATACTTAAATACAAAGTAGTGCTCCATCATCACTGTTGATTTGCCCCAATGTAACTGCCAACTTTCTAAAATGGATAGTTATAATTTACTAATTTCCCATATTATACCTATCAACCAATCTTACAATTTTTTCAAGTTAATTGGTATCTTAAATGAGTAAGATAAATCGGTATGCTGTTGTCTATAACCTGCATTAAGTGTACTGCTGATTTCATGAGCAAAAATGAAATTTACCTGATTTGTACATGCAACGAAGTTGCTGCTCAAGTTCCAGGGAGTTATTTGTAATTCTCTCTCAATGTGGGACGCAGCAGCTAAAGCAATTGCTTCATCAGGCAGCTGATTCATCGCAGCAGAAAGACCAGCTGGATGAGTCATGCTGATTCCCAGACGTTTCAGCCTATACATGCCAGCTAGCATGCTTTCGAAGGCGCATACCTAACAAAGAGAGAAAGAACAAAAAAAACATAATTCAGACGTCGAGTGAATCAATGCAATGTATTTTCAAAAAGTTCGCTTCATAGTTAAGACAATACAGCACATATAGTTTACATAAAGGCCATGAGCGAAATAAAAGAAAGCCTAAGATCCTATCAAAATAGTTATTGTAATTATCTTAACATGGAAGAAGTCCTGACTTTCAAGTTTTTTCTGCTTTGGTCATTGTACTACTGTTTGTACATCTGAGTCATCAACAGATGGTTTTGTGTCATGTTTGGGTCATTTTGTAACCCATACTCTTTGTATTTTCATACATTTTTGTATGTAAACTACCATTTTTTCTAAAAGTCAATTTTTTATGGAATTTTGCTTACAAAATGACCCAAAATGGGACACAAGGCCACCATCTTTTAAAGACTCTACAACAAAGAGTACAATGACAAAAAAGGGACAAATAAAAAAGTAAGTCGGTATTCTATTTAAAAAAAAACCTTTCATTATCCATACGACCAAGCAACAAAACCTCCATCTATTGAAGGAGTATAAAGAAAAGTAAAACATACATGTTCGGGTGTAACAAGCCTTCTAAGCTCCTCTTCCAATGGAATACGGAAATTTCGCTTCATTACCCATGAACCCCTCTGGTGGTTCCATACACATGCATCAACATCAATGGTAAACAATAACAGATTAGTGGTTGCAAGAATTCATAACTTTCGATTACTCAAAGTGGATGCTACCACCATTAAGTTATGCATCCCCACTGACCTGAAAATCACAAAACACCTTTAACCTCTTCCTTAGAGGAATTTCAGCTACATTTGCAAACAGTGCTGATAGCTCATTGGCACGGATGGCAGGCGCCAGGCCTCGCTTTTGACAAGCACGAAACTCACGATACATAAACACCAAAAGTCTATTCATATTATACGTCTGAAGCACTTTTGACGCAGGGGACATTACCTCCATGTGAGGCTCCTACACAAAATTTGGTTAAATTGTTTTCAGCAATCTACATAGAATATCTAATGTTAACAAGAACAAGCTCTAGAAAAAAAAATACTTATATATTTATATATAGATATATACCTGTTGTCCAACAGCATAAATACGGTCAATCCGTCTTAAAGAGAGCTTTCCCTTAGCAGAGCGAATTAGTAAATAGTCGGTGGATGAGACCTTATGTGGATAAACTGGAGCTCTATACATATTTGTTTCAAGACATGATTGAGTTGAACCAGGCTTTATATCACCTAAGAAAGGGGATTTATCAGCTGGATCAAGTGTAAGGACATTCCCCAAATTGTTAGGTCCACTACGCAAGTGGGTCCCAGCTTGATCACCAGGACTGACTTTTTGGTAATAAGTGCACAAACGAGCACCCATCCCAGGATTTCCAAGAAGTAAAGGCCTTTCCTCACAATACCTGAAATGTACGATGCCTTAAGTATAGAACAGTATGTATCGTTTTATTAAACAATCATTATGCAGTACTTACTCCATAAGAAATACATGGCCATCTCTGGCTGAAAGATCTGATTTCTTCTTAAAAGCCCCGGGAGGCCTCAAGGACTTGTTCTCACCAGGAAGCTTTTGTGCCTTCGGCAACAAATGTATTCTTGTACGAACAAGATGCAGTAAAGAATTCGGTCTAACATCTTGCTCTGCAAGAGATTTTTCATCTTCAAGCTCTTTTCCCGAGTATATTATTTTGACAGGTTCGGATGGTTTAAAATCTACCAAAGAAATGAAAAAGAGGACAGTTTTAGTATCTTTTTTAATCATAATTATAGAAGTGGGGCACAAACAAGTTAAAAAGAAAAAGACCAACCAAGCTTCTTAGTAGCTTTTCCTTTGACAGATAAAACAGTCTCCTCAGCATTTACATGAAGCTTGCTGCCTTTCCCTCCCAAGCTTTTTAATACAACTTTCATTGATCCTCTTTCAAGCAGTGTCCCTTGTTCCTTAAGCGCCACTACATTTTCATGGGGATGCCATAAAGCTTTCGGTCGATGAAAATATGCTAAATCTTTACTGCAAATACAATACACAATCATTAATTGACAATCTTCAGCCCAACCGTACAATGAAAAAATAAAACAAATTATAGCTGATATGTATATCAACCAAAAAAAAAAAAAAAAAAAAAAATGGTGTGATTGTACCAAGTCAGGTTACAGTTTGTCTTGAACTGGTCAAAAGTTGGCTAACTGGTGTTCTTACCTAAACCCATTCATTCATTACCCAACCCGCCAACCAGCCCATTTTTTGCCACCTTAAAGAAACACATTTCACATACCACACGACACTAACGTCTCTAATCAGTTAAAATAACGCTAATAATGAAACAAATTCAAAAATAACTCGGTCCCTACAGATCCAATTAGATCAAGAACACAAACTGATAGGAATCATTTTTAACTAAAGGTTTGGTTCTTACTTGCTAAGTTTGACTTTCATTGTCTGTAGCTTAAGTGCGGGTATTGAGTGCAAGACTTTGACGCCATGTCCTGCACGTTTCTTAGAATGCGATTTCAGCTGCTGCTGCGAGGATTTCCTATTCGAATAGAACTTATCATTAGATATATTGAATTTCCCCCCAGATTGACCTCCATAACCATGTGGCTCCAATAATTCACCACCAGCAGAATCAGCAGAACGAGTTGTGATCATGGCTCCAGCATGAAGTTGGAGATGCTCGCCATCCTTGTTATCTAGAACTTCAAAAAGCATCTGTTCATCTTGAAGATCAAGAAGTAATTTTGGCTTTGGAACAGATTGTTGTGGGTCCCAAACTATTCTATCCATCCACGTCCCGTCCAACAAATCTTTATTTCTTAAGGTAAGCTTGTTAAACCGTTTAATGGTATCACTTTCAACTGTATTATCTGTTTCCACACGGGATTCTAACCTCAATAGTTGGGGATGATAAATGGTTTCTTCACAGGAACTGTATGACTCTGGAGATTTTCTTGAGCCAAACGGTTCTACAGAACCATGAAGGGTATGAGAAAGAAAACCATGATTCTCCTCATCCAGTTTGGGTCCCGAGACTTCATTTCCACCAGAAGTTTCACTAACATCAGGAGAATTATCATAAATAATTCTATTTTCCCAGTCTTGTTGATCAAGAGGGAAATAATCATCGTCTAAAGAAGAATCTAATGATGTGTTTTTAGTGAACCGCATGACATCGTCACAATAGTCTTTACTTTGATCATCTATGTCTGAAGCCGCTATCTCATCCTCATCAACAACCTCAGATTTTGGAAACTCTGCTTTATCCTCATGTAACGTTGATACCTCATCTTGAAAAGCACGTCCATGTCTCATATAAGAAAAACCTTCTGTGGAGCCCTTCAAAAATGCCTCTTCATCATCCTCTACGATATCAGAGATATCCATGACCTTGTATTTTTCTGTATATACAAATGTTCACAGAGAAACAGGTTACAAAAGGCAAAAAGTTCACTTAACAAGAGAAGTTTGATAAATTATATGGCATGTGTGGGTTTACTGATTTAGTAACAGGTTCACGTCTAACAGTAGTTTTTGGTAACAGTCGAAACATCTTCTGTTAAATAAATTGNTTTTTTTTTTAAAAAATTAATAACTAGCGAGTCAAATATGATTGCAAACATCATATATTTATGATTGCATTAGAGGTACATCCTGGGCGACTATCTATATTTGACCCATTAGAGATAAAGCCCTAATCGCGCTATTTACAAGTATATAGGTCATCTAGTGCACAAACAGTAAGCGATTTATCTACGGACACCATGTACAAAAATAAACTTGATCCATCAACACTGTAAAAAAAAAGTTCAGCAAGGTACATATAAAAATTTAAACATGTGTGCGTTCTATACACATACATTTATCAATGATAATCAACTTGCTTCTTCAAAAAATTTAACACCTGAACTTGATACCTTTTGGAACAGAAAACCGCTGTTCCCTCTTTGCAGCTTTCTTTAAAGGCTCTTGAATAGCAAAAATTTCTGAAAATCGTAGGATCACATTTCCATCTTCTACACAGAGAACAGGAAGCGGTGTTGAACTTTTAGGCTCAATTGGCTCTTCAAAAATATGGGTATCCTCCTGAAAACAGAAGTAAAAGCAATACTTAAACAATGGCGATAAATCTTCAAACCAATACACAATTAGCTGAAAGTGCATAAACAAGGGAAACGAAGCCTTGGGAAAGAAAGAGGTCATGATTTTCAGAGTCAACATAGTTTGCATACACAAATTATATGTGTAATGTACTAACCTTCTGAATTTCCATTACATCAGGTTCCGAGTTTTCTATTTCAAGGGCACCACTACCATCTTCTGGTGAGCATTTCCCTTGAGAAACCACTGGCTGGTCATTTACAACCTCACCTAAAAGCAAGAGTAAACCAAGTTATGCTAATAACAAAGCATAAAAAAATCAAGAAACTTCCATTATTACATAACATGGGTGTCAAAAAATCTCATTAAGACTTGCAATATAATGTAATATCCAAACAAGCTTACACTTGAACATAAATAATGTTGAACAGACAAAGGTAAGACACAATTATGCAAATCCTTGAACCTGATAAAGACATGGTTTGTAGTTCGTTATTGGTATCCACTCGCTCAGGTTCTTTCTGTGGTTCTTCCTCCTCGTCTTCATCGTAATTATCATCATCAAACAATGACGATGATGCAACTGGGGGAACTGTAGCAGAAACATAATCAGATTTTGGTAAGAGATAGTCCTCCTCGGTCAAGGCTTGGACTTCTGGCCCCTCATACTGTTCATCAATATCTTCATAATCCACCGCATCTTCAGCCTTCAGGTCATAATCTGCAATAATGTTGCATAATTGTTATCTTATAAGTTCCAAGTCAGTCTCTGAAGCTTTGAGTATGAAAAGATATAACATCACCTTGTTCAGCAGCATAACCAGATTTGTGCGACTTTTTTACTGACAGCTGGCCATTGGGAAAGAAAAGATGAAAATTAGAGCATTGTATCAAAATAGTGCACAAAATAATAACTATAAAGCAGATAGTAGTTGTGTACATCAATATCTGTTAAAGATGAACCAAGCTTGTCCGCTAGTGCAGCAAGATGCTCCTTTGCATCCTGAAAAATAAATCATGCTTGTTAGGATCCCTGATTTTCTTTTGTATGGTACCAATTTCGCAATGATACCCTCACAACTTATATTTATATATTTTTTTACTTCACTTGTGACAATAGTAAATTTACAGAATGGAATTAATTTGGTGCAGGCATCAAAATGTGTTGTGCACAAATCACCTTCCATATATAATTAGATTTAGATGTATCAAATACTGAGAAAGAATAGATACCTCGTCAAGGTAATCAATATCAAGATCACCAGACCCATCAATATTCCCAAACATAAATTCTAAAAGACGGCTGCCATCACGACCCTCTTCATATTCATCATCATCATCTGCCATCGAAAAGTTTAGAATCCTAGATAGCATATGAAAGATAGTACAGCTGAATTCATGTAGCATTTCTTCCTACAAAACAGTACCGTATACATTTTCTACAGAGCATAGTCATTATATTTAACCATTTAAATATGCTAAACTATTATGCATGTCAATGTCATTTTATTACATGATAACCACATATGAAACAAAATGTAATCATTAGGGATATGCATGACACTTGGTGGTAGGCTTAGGGATATTTTGCATGGACAGTTCACAATGTAGATCATCTTTAAGCCTTAAAAAACACTTAGAATTTGGGGGGTGTTTGTTTAAGCTTTTTTGAGGGGCTTATGGGCTTACATAGCCAAAATAAGCCCACACAAGTGTCTGGGTAAGCTTATAACAATAGGCAAATGAGGGGGGTTTTATAAGCTAAAATGTTGTAGTTCATTTGAAAGAGGGATGCTGTAACAAAAGACTTCTAAACTCTCATATAACAATTACAACTTGGGATGTTCATGTACTTTTAGGTCATTTTAACTCTAACTATAACAATGTAACCTGAACACTAAGTATGGGCTTATGAGCTTATTATTATTAAGCCATAAGCTGCTTATGAAATATAAGCCTAAGCCCAAAACATAAGCTTAATAAAACACCCCCTTAATCGTTATCAACGACAAAGCATTAAACGCTATAGATGTCATTTCTCACATCTATCCAGGTATTACATTACGATATTAGCATGCCAAATTTTATCATTATTTACATTATTATATCTTCCACTTTCTTCTCCTTTTATCTATTTTCTGTCAGTAACTAATCATTGCTTGCATATAACATTAGAGAGAAAACAACAATCCATAAACAGTATACAAAAGTCGCGATCAGAAACATGATTTGATTAGCACGTGTCTTTCAAGTCTACATAACGCTAAGTTATGCCTAATCTAGCTTTCACAAGCTTACACACAACACGCCTCTAAAAAACAACTAACACGTGATCACACACTGTCTTTACATATATACATTTTCAAATTTACGTCCTACAAACTGAAGCTAAATAATTAAATTTCAAAAATAAATACCTTCATCACGGTCATCGGTCCCCCTACCATCTTCAGACATATTATCAGCATTAGAATCCATCACGTATCACGAAATCTGCAACATGAGAAATACATATTTAGCGCTAATAACAAACAAACCAACCATTCTTGTCTCCAAACAGATGGCAGAAATTCTAAAAGATCCCCTCCCCCAACCCTTATAACCTGTTAAACTACGCTCTACATTATTCCAGCATCCATAATAATTCAGCAAGATCACTTATCTTCTAAAAAAACAAAATGTCTACTCACCCGTGTAACAATAACTAGTTTCCATTTTATACATATGCATACAAATTTGTTTCATTACTACAAAAATATCGCGATTATAACGATTACAATGAGGTCATGAAATGGCTATCAAAGATCACGTCTATCAAATCCAAACAAAACCTTCTTTTACCAACAAAAGTACCAAAATCACTCGCACGGTCATCGTAATTCGTGTACCCATCACAAACTTCCAAAATCGCGAAATACAACATAGCTCTACACGAATCAAATTCTAACAACAATGTGACCATCACAAACTTCCAAAATCACTCGCACACTAATCTCACTTCATCAGAAATCACCTAAACCCCTAATTATCACACAATCCGAAAGCCTAATTATAAAAATCACTCATAACAATAAACTAAAACCACAAGTATTCAACACAACGAGGATCATAAATTCACAAAACGGCAAAATTACGACAAATGAACTAAGGCATCTATTCGGTTACAGCTACTCTCCGTTTGTTGAAATATCGCGATTTTGACAGATAAATGTATGGCACCTATTCAGCTATCGAATCAAATGTACTGAAATCACTCGAAACCCTAATTATCAATCGAAAGTGTGCAACAACAACAAATAAAAATAAGGCATCTACTTGGCTGTCGAAACTTACTCGAATCGAATTCAAACAGCAATGTAACAAACTAAGGCCTTTATTCGGTTACAACTACTCTCCGTTTGTCGAAATATCGCGATTTTGACAAATAAATGTAAGGCACCTATTCGGCTACAACTACTCTCAGTTTCATAAAAATGTCAAAATATCGCGATTTCGACAAATAAATGCAAGGCATCTCATCAGCTATCGGAAACTACTCGAATCGAAAGCACTGATGTCACTCGAAACCCTAATTATCAAAATCACACATACAATCAATCGAAAGTGCGTGGCGCGACTACGACAAATAAAAATAAGGCATCTATTCGGCTGTCGAAACTTACTCGAATCGAATTCAAACAGCAATGTAACAAACTAAGGCCTTTATATTCGGTTACAACTACTCTCCGTTTGTCGCGATTTCGACAAATAAACGTAAGGCATCTATTTAACTCTCAAAACCCGAATTATCAACATCACACATACAATCAACTACTCAAATCGAAAGTGCGCAACTACTCGAATCGAATTCAAACAGCAATGTAACAAACTAAAAGGCATTTATATTCGGTTACAACTACTCTCCGTTTGTCGCGATTTCGACAAATAAATGTAACGCATCTATTCAACTCTCAAAATCCTAATTATCTATTCGGCTATCAAAACTTACTCGAATCGAATTCAAACAGCAATGTAACAAACTAAGGCATTCATTCGGTTACAACTACTCTCCGTTTGTCGAAATGCCGCAATTTCGACAAATAAACGTAAGGCATCGATTCAGCTATCGAAACCCTAATTATCAAAATCACACATACTAAAATCACTAACACACTAATTATCGCTCAATTCAAAACCCTAATTATCAACAAAACGAGTATCAAAACACACAATTAACTAATTTTAACCACAAGTTAACTGAATTAAAACATAACTGACGGTAATAAATTCGCAAAACGGTAAATAATTTTGGATAAGTACTACCTGCTAAGTGTTGAATTGATCGATGTATGTGTGTAAAAGTAACTGGTGGTGAATTTAAAGGATTTAATTTTAATTTGTTGTTGAATTCAATGATTGAGTGATTTTTTTTTTCTTTTGGAATTGGGAAGAAGAAATAAAGAAAGGAATGAGCGTTTTATAGGTTGTGAGAGAGGTGGGTATTTATATAAGGCGATGGGGGGGATGGGTTGGGGGTGGTATTGGTAAGTTGAGTAAACTCCACCGACTTAAGGATGCAATTTTTATTTTAAGACTTCATTATATATATATATTTTTTTTTTTTTTTTTTTTTGACTTTGAACGGCGAGTTAGTATAATATTAAGTTAGTTACTCGTATCTAGAGTGCTTACCCAGAAGGTAGTCACTGCCAACATCGAATAATAACTAGTGATTTGATTCCACAGTACATACCCCAGAAAGTAGGCTCTGTAAGCCTCGAATCGACGCATCAGATTCCACCTTGAAGGAAAACTTCACTCATCTAAGCGTCACATAAACTTTCTTTCTACAATCAACTTCATCATCAATTTAGTGTAATAAAATAATTAATCAATTTCATCACCCAAAACTACCTCATTTAAATACAAATATACCACATCAAAACCAAAATCACACACAACGCACACAACCAAAACTCCAACGACTCACTCGTTTAGACGAATGCACCTAAGACACTTTCTTGTGACGGTGAGGCTCATAAGGATCAACGCGTCTTCGGGGTGCCACATTGGCAATGCACTTGTCTTGAACCTTGTTTGTTCCACAACGAGGATCATAAATTCACAAAACGGCAAAATTACGACAAATGAACTAAGGCATCTATTCGGTTACAGCTACTCTCCGTTTGTTGAAATATCGCGATTTTGACAGATAAATGTATGGCACCTATTCAGCTATCGAATCAAATGTACTGAAATCACTCGAAACCCTAATTATCAATCGAAAGTGTGCAACAACAACAAATAAAAATAAGGCATCTACTTGGCTGTCGAAACTTACTCGAATCGAATTCAAACAGCAATGTAACAAACTAAGGCCTTTATTCGGTTACAACTACTCTCCGTTTGTCGAAATATCGCGATTTTGACAAATAAATGTAAGGCACCTATTCGGCTACAACTACTCTCAGTTTCATAAAAATGTCAAAATATCGCGATTTCGACAAATAAATGCAAGGCATCTCATCAGCTATCGGAAACTACTCGAATCGAAAGCACTGATGTCACTCGAAACCCTAATTATCAAAATCACACATACAATCAATCGAAAGTGCGTGGCGCGACTACGACAAATAAAAATAAGGCATCTATTCGGCTGTCGAAACTTACTCGAATCGAATTCAAACAGCAATGTAACAAACTAAGGCCCTTTATTCGGTTACAACTACTCTCCGTTTGTCGAAACATCGCCATTTCGACAGATAAATGTAAGGCATCTATTCGGCTATCGAACCGAAAGTACTAAAATCACTCGAAACCCTAATTATCAAAATCACACATACAATCAACCGAAAGTGCGACACTACAACAAATAAATGTAAGGCATCTACTTGGCTATCGAATTCAAACAGCAATGTAACAAACTAAGGCCTTTATTCAGTTATAACTACTCTCCGTTTGTCAAAATATCGCCATTTCGACAAATAAATGTAAGGCATCTATTCGGCTATCGAACCGAAAGTACTAAAATCACTCAAAACCCTAATGATCAAAATCACACGTACAAATAAAAATAAGGCATCTACTCGGCTACCGAAACTTACTCGAATCGAATCCAAACAGCAATGTAACTAACTTTTTCCCCTAACAAACTACTAAAACCACTCATACACACACAATTCGAAACCCTAATTATCACAATCACTCATAACAACCAACTAAAACCACAATTATTCAACAAAACGAGTATAAAACTACACAATTAACTAATTTAACCACAAGTTAACACAAAATCGACGGTAAAAAACTAACAAAACGGTGAATTATGGAAAATTACCTGATGGTAACTAGATAGATGTGAAATTGATTGGTTGATTAATGGCTTCGTGGTGAATTTAAAGGATTTAATTTTAATTTGTTGTTGAATTCAATGATTGTGTGATTTTTTTTTTTCTTTTGGAATTGGGAAGAAGAAATAAAGAAAGGAATAAGCGTTTTATAGGTTGTGAGAGAGGTGGGTATTTATATAAGGCGATGGGGAGGGTGGTTTTGGTAAGTTGAGTAAACTCCACCGACTTAAGGATGCAATTTTTATTTTAAGACTTCATTATCTTTTTATTTATTTTTTTTTGACTTTCAACGGCGAGTTAGTACAATATTAAGTTACTTACTCGTATCTAGAGTACTTACCCAGAAGGTAGTCACTGCCAACATCGAATAATAACTAGTGATTCGATTCCACATGCTCTGTCAGCCTCGAATCGACGCATCAGATTCCACCTTGAAGGAAAACTTCACTCATCTAAGTGCCACATAAACTTTCTTTCTACAACCAACTTCATCATCAATTTACTGCAATAAAATAATTAATCAATTTCATCACCCAAAACTACCTCATTTAAATACAAATATACCACATCAAAACCAAAATCACACACAACCAAAACTCCAACGACTCAGTCGTTTAGACGAATGCACCTAAGACACTTTCTTTTGACGGTGAGGCTCATAAGGATTGACGCGTCTTCGGGATGCCACATTGGTAATGCACGTGTCTTGAACCTTGTTTGGNAGACGAATGCACCTAAGACACTTTCTTGTGACGGTGAGGCTCATAAGGATCAACGCGTCTTCGGGGTGCCACATTGGCAATGCACTTGTCTTGAACCTTGTTTGTTACAGGTGGGTGGTCTAATATTTTTATTTTAGAAACAAGTTATAAAAATGGAGGTTATTTGCATACTTCAATGTCAAAGTGCAGTAAATATACCGTGATATATGTACAAATATTTAAAACATGAGATGTAGTGTGCAAATCAACTCTTATTTAAAAAAAAAAAAAAAAAAAAAAAAAAAAAAAAAAAAAACGTCTATGTTTAGTAGTAAGAACAAAAGGTGTCAGTTAACGGTAGTTGTTTGTTTTGTAAAATAGTTTTGCAATATAGTTGTACGAGTGAAACACTGAAAACCTATTCATATAGTGTTTGATAAATAGCGGTTTTAGAAAGAAAAAAAATGCTACTTGTCAAACGAGCTTTCAATTTTCAATGCTAGACACTAGAATGTTATCCAATCCCGAATGCTATAAAATAGCTCATTGTCAAACATGCAATGGGTAAATATAGGAATTAACTTACTTGTTAGCGAGAAAGCGCACAAAAGAATGCCATTTATCGATCGATAAAAATGGCTCAAGTATATTAGTGAGTGTCCTAAGATAACAGGGCATTAGTGACAATGCCCAATGACGAGAGTGGTGACATACGAGGATCTAACCTCGACCAACGAGAGCGTAGCTGCACAACCTCAGACATAGGGATTTTCGGACCGGAATAATGGGATTCGCTCCTACCTCACAAGATTTATATAGCTTTATAAATCACTAGTTTTTTTATGTGTTGTTTGTGAATTATTAGCTCCGTATTACTGTAAACATGCAACTAGTGAGATTCAAACATGCGACAACTCATGACACTCTAAAATCGTTACAACTGCGCCATTTTCACAACCTTTCTTTGTTTATAGTTAGGGGTTACCAAAGAATATTTTGTCAATAAAGTATTTTTGCTGCAAAATATTGTGTGACTTGTTGCTTTTTTACGCATAAGAGATTAAACACGAAATTGGTTGACATGGGTGAAAGACAAATCACGTAATGTCAAGGAAACAATATGAACATTCTAAGTATCTTATTATAAACCCTAATCTATAAATTTTATACTTGCCATAAAACACCAACCTATGTGCGTATAAATTGTCATGCCTTGTAATTCTTGTAGAGATATTAGTTTTGCGGTGCTATAAAAAAGAGCATACAAGGTCGATTAAATCGTCGCTTAGACGTAATGGTGGTCAGATTTTTTGAAAAGCTGCAATTTTGCAAGAAATACCATAAACTCATCGGAAACTTGTTTAAATCACTTATAGTCGGTGTTTATATTTATTACAAGTTGTTTTTTTTAAGGCAAATCTTGTTGGAAATACCCAAAATCGCCGAAAATACCCAAACTTGTTGGAATGTCAATCCGATTAATCACCGATTAATCCCGCCTAAACCGATTACAAATTACGAAAAGATCGATCGACCAACTACAGACTCGCGATTAAGGTGACCGACTACCATGTTTATGCATTTATCATAAATTTTTACCCCCGCACCCAGTTGCTGGTCACCTTTCTTTTTGTTTGACTTTTGTGGTGACTTTTTGTATCCACGTCACTTACATATGCTACTATAGTACTATATATGCATTTACCAAAGTTAAAAAAAAAAAGACACCTTATTCGGGTCAATCGGGTCGACCCGAGCTCGAGTTAGGCATAGCCGCATAGATATTTAACCCGACACTATTTAGAATTCGGGTTTATCCGAATAAGAGTATGACCTGAGTAACCCGACCCAAATAAGCTTAATCGAGTTCGTGTCGGGTCGGCTTTTTGACACTTCTGGTTGTGAGATGATTAAATAGGGAGTTACGGTGTTGTGTTGAGGAAATCAAACTCCACTGACGTGTGTGCAATATATTATTTGCATATAGCGGCAATGGTGTATGATTTTTATCAAAACCAAGATGTGCTGATTTGTTTTTGCGTATTTTATTTTTTATTTTATGTGTATTTATGATTAGTTTAAAGGTAACAATGTATGTGCAAGCATTTTTCTACTTTATAAACAAACCATTATGATGACAATCAACTAGATTATTAGTGCTTTTGTTGTTTTGCGGGTGGTCCAACGGCAATATTTCAATGATGATAGTTAATGACACTTGAGGTTACAATCCCACATGGGCTAAATATGGGATTGGTTAGTGGTTTATAAAGTCAAGATGTCACATACTCCTTTGAGCTAGCTATATTGGAGTGACTTCTACGGCTAGCTTTGTGCCTTGATTCGACCTACTCTGGGATGGGTTCGTATCAATTGGTATCATAGCTAGCCCTACATTTCGAGGTTCCAACACTCGGAGTAGTGGCTTGGACTTGAAAAAAGAAGGCTGTCAACCGTGACCAACAAGCTCGGAGTGGTGGCTTGGATCCAAAAAAAAGGGTGCCAACCATGGGATTGGTTAGTGGTTTATAAAGTCTAGGTGTCTCCTCCTCCTTTAAACTTGCTTTTTGGAGTGAGTTCTACAACTAACTTTGTGGTTTGGTGCGACATAGTATGGGATGGGGTTTTGTATCAAGTACAAACTTATGCGTTCCTGAGTTTTATTTTTGAAAGAAGAGAAAAGAAGTGGGAAGAAAACAAAATGAATTCGTGTTCCAGAGTTTCTTTCAAGAGAGAAGAGAATAGAGGAGGAGAGAAAATTTGGCTAAACTTCTCTCCAAAACTTTCTTCCCAAAAGTGGGATGATTTGGAGAGAAGTTATTTTAGGAAGCTTTTAATACATGTAATTACTTAAATGACCAAATATAAAACATAATTTTTATATATAATAAAGGTTATAATTGTCAAATCATCAGTTATCTCTTCTTTTCTCTCATAACTTGGGAACATGATATAAAAGTTATCTCTTCTTTTCTCTCATAACTTGGGAACATGATATAAAAAATAAAATTTCATTATCTTCTCTTCTTTTCTGCCCAATTTTAACTCTTCTTTTCTTTTCTTTCATTTCAAAAACTTGGGAACTGAGTCTCATATTGCGAGCTTCACTAAAGCCCTAAGACTTTATAGCGGGTATTGACTCTTCACTAAAAGTCTGCCCCTGCACAAGTCCTACTAATCTTTCAGCTAGTTACAATATTTATATTTAGTATACTTGAACTCTATGAACTTTGATATCATAAACTTTCTCAGTTAAGTATCATACTGTATATTAGGAGTCTCATGAAGGACAACTTATATCACTTCTTTCAAGTTATCACATAAAAGCTTTGAAGTAATGATACAAACTGCCATGACTTTCACTTGTTCATGAATCCGAAATAGATAAAAAAACAACTTGGAACATTTTATTAATAATTGTATATATTTAGTGTAATTGCATGCAATGGCACGGCACATGATAGAAAACACACGATCTCAAAATTTCAAAGAAGCTCGTTTAAGCCTCAGTAGTACCAATGAGAGCAAGAAGCATGTCCTCATAGTCTCCTCGAGTATCTTTCGCAATTGCTTGATCAAGCGAGATGCTAGCCCTCTTTTTATACTCTTCTTTGATGGATTTCATGTCAAATTCAGCTCGTGTAGCAACAACCCTTGTGAGTGCATTCTCATCGGTCCCTTGTCTATTGATTGCTAACCTTAGCACCTTCTCGTAGTACTTAGCAGGGTATGTCAAGGACTTGATTGTGGCCCTTAATAGCTTCAAGAACTCATCATTTGGATCAGCTTTTAAATCCTATAGATCAAACATAATTTTATTAAAGACCAAACTTTTAATCCATTTATGTGAAAATTGTCAATTTGGGTCTCTTTGTTAGTTACGGGTAAACACAAACTTTGGTTAAATAAGTTAAAATTTTTGTCCTAAATATCTACAAATCCAAACTACAATATGTTTTTACACATTATCCGACCCAAGTGACCCATTCGTTTTTTATCACCATGCTTTGACATTAAACATGATCGTACCTTGTTAATCTCTTGTCCAAACTCATCTTTGTAACTGTTCAGTGTTGCTGTAATCTGTGCTTTGCTTCTCGTGGTGATAATTCTGATAAAATCGTCGTCGTTATAACATTTTTCCATAACTTTATCATGGAGTAATTTAGCTTCTTTCTTCGCAAGTGACAAGTCCACTTCATCCCCTTCGTACCTATAGCTTGCCACCAACAGCCACAACAACTACCAAATCATATGCACACAGTCACAAGTGAATGTGGTAAGCTGCGTTACAATAAAAAAGTGCTACTGTATTATGGTTTTTTTATATTAGGTGTCAGTTTCGACTCGTCTCAAAATAGTCCAATGAGTTGGATAGTAGACTACTTTTGTAAGTGTGTTAATGTGTTTCTACCTTTCGGGAGTCCCCGGTTGTGTGATATGCGACATCCTCTTCAAGTGATTTTTGATAACGAGCTTGATATGCTTTCCTTGCGAGAAGTAAATCATTTGCAGACCTGGTACAAGCTATTTCTACAAGAACTTGATTGTATTTAGCCCCTTTATTTATAGCTTCATTGGCTAAAGACGCATCACGTTCAGCTGGATCAAGTGTCCAAAGTAGAACAATTTTCTAAATCAACAAGATCAATTCAAAACAATAACATGTTAGTACTTTCTCCCATTTGTGTTTTTGAGTTGTAGAACTTCTTTATGTGGACGAAATAGGAAGCAAATTTTGATTTTCAGAAACTAGACAAATGATGCTTTAAGGCATACACTTCCATATTCTTTTATGCAGTGTGATATTTGATCATGTATCTTAACTAGTAACACATGTGTTTTGAATTGTATGTTAATCAATCACAAAGTGTAAATCCAAATACCCAACTCAAGTCCATGTATAGCACCCCCTTTATGGCAAACAAATTTTAGGCCTTTCCGGAAAATGAATGTGGAACTTGTTGAGTTTGAGCTCAAAATGACCGAAATGAATGCACTACTAAGTTAATCATTTCACCTACATATATATTTTCTCCTAATAAATGGAAAAGTGAATCGTTTCTTTACCTCAAAATCTCTTGTAAGTTCCTTGTCGAGGGCCTTTAGAAGATCTTCATTGTAGGTTTGAGTATAAATGAGTCGAATAAGCTTGCGTTGTTCGGCTGTTCTATGAGCTAAAATCTCAATGATCAAACCCTCATTTGTTCCCCATCCTACAATATAACCAAAATTTGAGTAATAAAAAAATTAATTATATGATACCCAGGTACACTTTGTGTTTATGAACATTATGTAGATAAAGTTTCATCAATATCATGAACATCAACAACTTCCGATCATACTAGCATGCGAGGTACGGGGAGATATAATGTAGACATTCGTACATTTATCAAAAGGTAGAGACTGCTTATAGAAAGACATATGACTTATAATCATTAATTAAACATGTTTTATAATTCGTCAATTAATAAATGTAGACAATCACAAGATAAAATTCTACCAATTCGGAAAAAAAAATGACAATTCGAAAACATGCATAAACCAAATAAATCGATCTACATTGATTAATAAAAACCGGACGAACATCTTTTACATAATGAAGGAAAACCCCAACCATCATATAATGATAAGAATGATCATTTTCAATAATTTATGACGTTGTAGATGAACCTTCTAAAGCTTTGCGGAGCTGCTCAACATCATCGGAAACTGGAGGAATTTCGGATGGAACGGTGATCGTCGACATTTTTCAGATTCTTTTTGCTTTTCTCTTCATTTTATGGTTTTAATTTATAGACATTTAGATTACTATATTTGCTAATCTTCAATTTTTACAATCAGTTTAATCTAAAAATAGAATTCAAAATATTGAGTTTCATTAGTTTTCATATATGACCTATATCAAAAGTTCCTATCAACCGTTCAAAATTTCATAATATCGTTTTTTATATATCAAAACAAATATTGTAGTTACTTATTCTCAGGGTTCTAAAAGGCGTGCAATGACGGCGCTAAGGCCCGAGGCATGACGCCTTTTATGAAATTTACATTAAAACAAGCTAAAAGAAGTGCCATTTCACTTGACAAATACACCATTTAAGTAGACAAAACTGAATTCAGTTTGGCTCGGTTTTGAGTTAATTATGTGAAACCAAAGAAGTCAAATTGAACAACCCATAAACCAGAACAATGCACACCCGTATGGCCGTATCTATTGCATATTTATATATATTATAAAAACCGTTTTGTAACGGGGTACCAAATAAGTGTATTACGGAGTGGTTAACTTTTTAATTAAACCTCCTGTTGGTCTTTTTTTGGTAGAGGGACAAAAGGCAGCAATCTATTGGTTGCAACATTAATCACTAAACACTGCTACAGTGCCTTAGTAACAGTACACAGTGTTTTCCGTTCCAAATGTGTACTGTTTTGCACAGTAGAAACGGCCATTTTACTTCCATTATCTTCCACATGGACCCGAGATCCTTCTAGCTTCTTCCCACCTCTCTCTCTTCCACATATTCACAAACCACAAGATTCATAGATAACATAAACCCTAAATTTAATTTACTAATTAATCACCAACACAAATCCAAACATCCATCAATCAATTGTTATTCGATCAAACCCACAAAAAAGATCGGCTGTGTTATATCTGATGGGAAGCAGAGGTTCCACAAATCCCAAATCACACACGCACACGATTGTGATGGGTTTTCTGGCAAGNTCTGATCCTAGCATGTGAGGTACGGGGAGATCGATATAATGTAGACATTCGTGCATTTATCAAAAGGTAGAGACTGCTTATAGAAAGACATATGACTTATAATCATTAATTAAACATGTTTTATCATTCATCAATTAATAATAAATGTAGACAATTACAAGATAAAATTCTACCAATTCGGGAAAAAAATGACAATTCGCAAACATGCATAAATCGATCTACATTGATTAATAAAAACCGGACGAACATCTTTTGCATAATGAAGGAAAACCCCAACCATCATATAATGATAAGAATGATCATTTTCAATAATTTATGATGTTGTAGATGAACCTTCTAAAGCTTTGCGGAGCTGCTCAACATCGTCGGAAACTGGAGGAATTTCGGATGGAACAGTGATCGTCGACATTTTTCAGATTCTTTTTGCTTTTCTCTTCATTTTATGGTTTTGATTTATAGACATTTAGATTACTATATTTGCTAATCTTCAATTTTTACAATCAGTTTAATCTAAAAATAGAATTCAAAATATTGAGTTTCATTAGTTTTCATATATGACCTCTATCAAAAGTTCCTATCAAACATTCAAAATTTCATAATATCGTTTTTTATATATCAAAATAAGACTTAAGATCAAATGAGAAGGATGAGAAATAACTATAACCACATATTAAAGATGCATCGACTTGAATTAGATGCATCCCTAATCTTTTAGATGCACACTAATATATTTTCTAGCTAAAAATTAGATGCATATACATATATTAGATGCATTTTAGCAAGTTAGAAAAATCATATATATTTTTCGTCCTCTGCGAGTCAAATTTTCTTGCAAGTAATACTTTGCATCGTTTTCACTTCAAAATTACTTTCGAAACTAATTAGTATGCATCTAAATGAATATAGATGCATCTAATTAAAGTCGACGCATCTCAAATATGTGGTTATAGTTATTTCTCATCCTTCTCATTATAAGTTTTCTTCTCACTGGATCCTTACTCATCAAAACAAATATTGTAGTTACTTACTCTCAGGTTCTAAAAGGTGCGCAATGGCGGCGCTAAGGCGCGAGGCGTGACGCCTTTAATAAAATTAATTTACATTAAAACAAGCTAAAAGAAGTGCCATTTCACTTGATGAAGACACCATTTAAGTAGACAAAACTGAATTCAGTTCGGCTCGGTTTCAGCTAAATATGTGAAACGAAAGAAGTCAAACTGAACAACACATAAACCAGAACAATGCACACCCGTATCTATTGCAAATTCAAAGCTAAAAATAACAATATCTAATCATGCTAAAGCAGAATATGAAGGAGCTATATATAGACCGATAGAGAATAAACGTATAATTTTATTTGGTATGGCCATTCCAATCTAGATAAAAGTAGGTAAAAAAAAACTAAACATACATGTTTTCATGACTAGACTTGATAAATGTGAAACGAAAGGAGTCGTAGAAATCACCTTTTGGTTGTGGTGCTTCTTTAGCCTCGCAACTATTAAAAGTTTTTTATTTTCGACTTAATAGATGCGACATATCGAGACAACTTCACCTTTAGTTCTTCATCGAAAACCACCTTAATTTTCTTGATTTTTGACTTCATTGATGCGCGAGAAACTTTCACCCTTGATTCTTTATTAAGGACCACCTGAATCTCCACTGTCTTTTCATCTTGGAGTATATACAAGACCCTATAGATGGAAATATCGCGATGGAATATACGTAAAACGCTATCGATAGACATATCGCGATGAACCCAGTCTCTTTGGATCAACAACCTCTCCATGGCGATCTTCTCACTAGGAGGCATTACATCTTGAGCTTCTCTTGTGATTTGAACTTGACATGTTGATGATGGTTTGATAACACCAATATTTGGTTGTACAAAATAAAGATTTGTACATGTAAAATCAGTAACCCTAAATGCCAACCCAGAGTAGTGGATAGATTTATCAGCATCACAATGCATGAGATCTGTGTGTGGGGTTTGAACATAAGCCTTAGTTTTCGAGGTCGAGCCATCCCCGTTATTGAATACGTGTTGAACTTGGTTTTTGAGTCTCTCCACAATCAACTATCTAAAGAGTCCTACGTACAATAGCACAAAATTTTCTTTAGCATAATCAGACCAAATATAAGTTAGTAACATATAATTATAACAATACCGAAGTCCGTAAAATAACTAAGAACTACACATACATGTGAAAACCAAATCATATTGTACTATTAAGCTCTTAATAGTACCAAAAAGTAATCCATAATTCAAAACATTAATCTGCAGTGATCGACCAAAAACCTAAATAAATAAAACTAATTTTGAAGGCTGAAATTTTAATATACTTGACTAATTTTATCAAGTATATTTAGGTTTTTGATTTGAGGTCCCAAAAACATGTGTTTATAGATATCTACAATTGGTCCAATGATATAATTATCTAATCTCTCCGGGTTGCCCTAGACACAAAATGAACGCTGACCTCAACCAAATTTTAAGTCC
>LBNU01002798.1:83161-138804 GCA_014162995.1 Artemisia annua | reverse complement strand
AAAAAAAAAAAAAAAAAAAAAAAAAAAAAAAAAAAAAAAAAAAAAAAAAAAAAAAAAAAAAAAACTCCATCATACAAATGTGATGCCGTTGGGTCCACACATACCCCACTAAATACACAAATAAATAAATAAAAGTGCTTGCTATTGTGTAACAGCGAAGACTCTTTGGCACGAAACATGGTATGGTGAACCATTGAAAAAGTTGAGCTGGTGGTTTGGCGCCACCCTTTGGTACCATAGTATCTCCATCTTTTATACAACTTATAAAGAGTAAATGTCCATTATTTAAATCTTAATATCTTGAAAACTTAAATTAATCTAGTTTGCTTAAATTACCCTTAAGTATCCCTTAATACACCTTAAGCTTGATCAATTTTAAACTTGACAACTTATCAAAAATATATATTATATTAATTTTTAAAAACACTCGCTTTTTATTTCAAAAAATACATGCTTTGCATCACAGGTCGAACCACAATCATGACTTCGCAAGATAATTATTTGCCGCTATATATATACCTTCGATTTGTGTGGGTAAAATAAACCATATATGAGCATGCATATCTTGAAGAAACATACCTAGATAACTACTTCCCTATTTAGACAATAGAAGTTCATCTTTGACATTTTGTGGTCCATTGATGCATTTGGCTTTTTTGCATTTTATATCATAAAAGTAGTTCGAATATCAATTATATCTATCTAAATATTTTCTTTTTATTGTCGAAAAACTTGTTTTATTCATGCAACACTCATTACCCTTTTTCATGTTTAACTAGTCTTTGCAAGTTGCAACAACAAAAACATGTGCACCAAACACGTTTTTCCGAGAGGTACATTTTTAGACATGATATTTTACGTGATTTATTACTAGTTGTAACAATTATAACAATACAATTTTAAAGCATGTAAATTAACTTTTTTTTCTAAAAAGTAAAAACTAAAGATGCTCTATTTAATTACTCAAAATGATCATTATTAATAACTAACACAAAAAAGACTCATTCTGAGTTATGGAACCGGTTCATCGCCGGTTATTTCAACGTCCTTGTTGTTCAAAAATTGCACTTTTCATCCTTTTCCGCCAATAATTTCGCCAAGCGTCCTTTAGTTTGTCAACCTCCGTTAATTTCCATTTCCCTCCCATTACAATTCAACTAACCTTACTAACATCTAACCTAACTTAACACATGTTAAATTAACCTAACCTAACTAAAGTCAAATAGCACATTTTTATTCTTAACCCAAACTAAAGTCAAAATAACACCTTTTTATACTTGACTAAAGTTAAACACAACACAAACTAAAGTCAAATGATCTAAAATAACAGCTAACACAACACAAATAAATATGGTTATAAGGTGTAAAAGGTGGAATATGATCAGGTAGGTTTTGTTTGGTTAGTTTAGTGTCAGTCAGGTTAGGTTAGGTTAGGATAACTTTTTGGCGGGAAAAGGACGAACGGTGAAATTTTTGAACAACCACAAGTTTGAAAACCGAGTCTTCATTGTTACGGAGCCCCACTGAAGATGCCTCTAGGTAGGCAAATTGTAAGACTCGGCCGATGCCAAGACCGAGTCTTGTAGTGTGTTTTTTTTTGTTTTTGTGTGTGTATTTTGGTGGGATATATTTGTGTTTAAGTGAGGGTATGTTTTGGTGATGAAATTGATTGTAAAATATAAAAGCTAATGTGATGCTAAAACTAGGTGCAATAGGGTGACCTCTCACTATTCACACCCCTAGTCACGCGCCACCCCTACTGCACCCTCCCACTGTCACACGTGAGGCAAGCCAAAATAGAGGGACGAAAGAGCAGCTACCACTCGGTATCTTGCAAAGTGGGTGTTTTTATTATTGTTGATTTGATTTGTGAATGTGTGTGTGATATTTTGTGAAGTATGTTTGAAAGGTGAGAAGAGTGATGACTATTGTAGGTGAAAAATAAGAAGAATAATGATGCAATAAATATGTGGAAGTGGTGACCGCTACACCCAATATAAAATGAGTTTTTCTAACTTGTATCCCGGGATACAAGTTAAGCACACTAAAAGAACGGTGGGACCCGTGGAAAAGGACGGTCGGACCTACACAAAAGTACAACCGGCCCCATGTCTTTTATTTAAAAAGTGTACTTTTATGTGGGTCCGGCCTTCTTAACTTGTATCCCGAGATATACAAGTTAGAAAAACCCATCTTACCCCCCTACTTTTTTATCCCCACCCCCCTAATTTTATATTTATTTATTATTATTATTTTTTTTTTTATAATTTTGCTAATATAAAAAACCTATAAACCTGAAAGTGCGGAACAGAAAATATAAAGTTTAATATGTCAAACGCTTAAAACTGTCAAAAATACGGAATAGAAACTGACAAAAAACTGTCCTGTACTGAAATAAAAAAAGGAACAGAAAGGGATAAAAAGAATATTCGCCCACTAAAAATATGTAATATGAGGACAAGCTTACAGTTGTTGCAAAACAACAACTGATAAACTACATTAAAAAAAAAAAGTAATTCTAGAGTCAAAACAACAAGTCACCAAAACAAACAAAAAAACAAAATAGAACAACCCCACTTTCTCCACTTATATCTCGATAATCCCCATACACACACACACACCAACGGTGTAAATCACACACAGTTAGTTAGTTACTTAGTTACACACACTCCATCACCATGTCACCACCTCCACCCACCTCCACCGACGAAGAGCTCTCACAATGCGACGACGACGATCGGAAACCAAAGCTGACGTCATCGTCGTCATCATACGCTTTACTAAGCTTCGATTCGTTTCCGGTAGAGGATTATGATAAACGATGGAGGATATTTGCAGCTGCTGTTAAAGGATTCGCCATTGGAGGTGGTATTAAAGGCGGTTTGTCGCTTTTCGCGATTGTTTCGCGGTTGAGGCGGAGGCGCTCGTTGTCGAATGCTAAGTGAGTGATTGAATTATAATTTTTGCGGTTTTTCGATATTTTGCGGTTTTTCGATATTTTGCGGTTTTTCGATATTTTGTAGATGAGAAATGATTACTTGTTTTTACTTTTTAGCGCGTTTAGGATATATAGAAGATGTGTTGAGATGTAGAAGTTCGTTATCGAATGCTAAGTGAGTTATTGAATATTTTGAGAGAAGTTTAAGGTTATGTTTGGCGAAGAGGTTTTTAGAGCGTTTATTTAGAATATAATGCTTGTTTGGCGACGAGTGTTTACCTTTTGGAGTTTGTTTGGATGCTCCTTTTTGAAACACTAATAAAAGAAGCGTTGGCGTTTTGGATCATTTTAGATGTTATTATTAAGGGTATGTTTGGCAAAGAGGTTTTTAGAGCGTTTATTTAGAATATAATGCGTGTTTGGCGAGGAGTGTTTAGTTTTTGGAGAAAATAGGAAAAGAAGCGTTGACGTTTTGGATCATTTTAGATGTTATTATTAAGGGTATGTTTGGCGAAAATAGCGTAGCAATTAGCAGTAGCGACAAGCGGTAGGAGTAAGTAGTAGTAAGTGAGAAGGAAGTAGCAGGAAGTAGCAAGAAGCAGTAAGCAGAGTAACTTTTGATAAAGCGTTTGGTAACATAGCTGTGTGAGATTAGAAATGATTGCTTGTTGTTAGCGCGTTTAGTATATAACTATATATAATGCTAATAGAGGATGTGTTGAGATGTAGAAGTTCGTTATAGAATGCTAAGTGAGTGATTGGATGTTTTGATAGAAGTTGAGGCTATGTTTGGCGAAGAGGTTTTTAGAGCGTTTATTTAGAATATAATGCGTGTTTGGCGATGAGTGTTTAGTTTTTGGAGAAAATAGGAAAAGAAGCGTTGGCGTTTTGGATCATTTTAGATGTTATTATTAAGGGTATGTTTGGCGAAGAGGTTTTTAGAGCGTTTATTTAGAATATAATGCGTGTTTGGCGATGAGTGTTTAGTTTTTGGAGAAAATAGGAAAAGAAGCGTTGACGTTTTGGATCATTTTAGATGTTATTATTAAGGGTATGTTTGGCGAAAATAGCGTAGCAATTAGCAGTAGCGACAAGCGGTAGGAGTAAGTAGTAGTAAGTGAGAAGGAAGTAGCAGGAAGTAGCAAGAAGCAGTAAGCAGAGTAACTTTTGATAAAGCGTTTGGTAACATAGCTGTGTGAGATTAGAAATGATTGCTTGTTGTTAGCGCGTTTAGTATATAACTATATATAATGCTAATAGAGGATGTGTTGAGATGTAGAAGTTCGTTATAGAATGCTAAGTGAGTGATTGGATGTTTTGATAGAAGTTGAGGCTGTGTTTGGCGAAGAGGTTTTTAGAGCGTTTATTTAGAATATAATGCGTGTTTGGCGATGAGTGTTTAGTTTTTGGAGAAAATAGGAAAAGAAGCGTTGACGTTTTGGATCATTTTAGATGTTATTATTAAGGGTATGTTTGGCGAAAATAGCGTAGCAATTAGCAGTAGCGACAAGCGGTAGTAGTAAGTGAGAAGGAAGTAGCAAGAAGCAGTAAGCAGAGTAACTTTTGATAAAGCGTTTGGTAACATAGCTGTATGAGATGAGAAATGATTACTTGTTGTTAGCGCGTTTAAAATATAATGCTTGTTTGGCAACGAAGGTTTAGTTTTAGGATTTTCTATAAACGCTCCTTTTTGAAACACTAACAAAAGAAGCGTTGACGTTTTGGATCATTTTAGACGTTATTATGGTATGTTTGGCAAAAATAGCAGTATTTAGCAAGTAGTTAGGAGTTAGCAGTTAGCGGTAGCACCAGGCAGTAAGCAGTAGCAGGAAGGTAGCAGTAGCTGTTTTGTTTTGATAAAGTGTTTGGTAAAATGGTTGTATAGTCATACTCCCTCCGTCCCAATTTATTTGTCCACTTTTGACTCTTGAAGTCTTTCTTTGTTAACTTTGATCTTAAATTTTGTTGTTTGTGTTACATAATACTTGATGAAACTTATATCTAATGAAAATACATTTAAAACTCAATCCATTCATATATTTTGCATCAAGTATTAAAAAACACAAAAGAAAATATCTAAAGTCAAAGTCGTAAAAGAAAGACTTCAAAAGTCAAAAGTGGACAAATAAATTGGGACGGAGGGAGTAATTAGTAAGTGGAAACGCTAGTTGCTCGTAAATGCTACTAGAAGTAGCATTTTGATTTGGAGCGTTTAGAAAAATTAGGAATGCTAGTTGCCAAACAATAATTGTGTGCAAAATGCTAAACGCTAGTTGCTAGTTGCTTCAAAACGATCCTAAACGCTTGCTACCAAAGCGTTAACTTTTTAGATCATTTTAGACTTTATTATTAAAGCTACAACTATTAAACCAAGTGGATTTAAGACAACAAACAGCTACGGCACTGCTACTTTAGCAAAACTAGCGGTAGTAGCAGTGGCAATTAAGTGTCCTAATTAACTCACTGTTTCATCTTTCGTCGAAGTTAGTTATCGTAAGCTAAGTAAGTAATTTGAACTTGTTATTAGATCTATTGAGTTTTCTCACATAAACGAGATGTATTTTATTGAATTTGATTAGTTGATGAATATGTGCATGTTTTAGCCTTTTGATAAGCGATTATTGGTGTTTGTTATTGTTTTTTGATTAAAAGGAAAAGTGTTTATGCACTTGATTTATGATGTGAGTTTTTAAAATGACCTGTTATGGATAGACTGAATTTGATAGTAGGTAGTAGGTAGTAGGTAGTAGGTAGTAGGTAGTAGGTACTAGGTACTAGTACTACATAGAGAATATGTTTATGTTAGTTTTGTGATATGAACTTGTTATTGCTTTCGGATGAAGGAAATGTGTTCTAAGGCATATAGAGGTTTTAATGTGTGTGTATTACATAATTTGGTGATTTAATGGTGACAATTGACTGCTAATATGAAACGGTTGTTACGAGTTAGTTTGTAAAAGAGTATTTGACGTTGTAGATTAAACATACTGAGCTAAAGTCTAAACATCAATATTTTGGAGGAATTCATGTTTTTGTCAAGTTTGCAGCAAATTAGTGACAAAACGTAGCATTGAATTTAAGTATTTGCAGGACTTGGATTGACATCAAAAGTTAAAGTTTAAGTTCTTTTTTAGATGCATGGATTAATATTTAAATTTTAATAATAAAAAAGAAATTATTGTTTGTGAAGCTCATATCTGATCCACATAATCCGTTGGACAATTGGACCCTCGTGAGGAGTGATGGCTTGAGTATGGGAGAGATTTTGGATTCAGATAGTGAGTTGAATAGGTCACTATCTTACACCCCTGGCTGTCTTTTTCCTACACAGCACATGCTTATGCTCGGTATTTATTTTCATCAATCCGTTCATTGTACCCTGTACTGAATTTATACCGGGCTAGTGTACATTTAGCCTGTTTTGTGTTTGTACTCTTAAGATTCAAGGTTTACATTAACATAGCCTACACCTACGCTGGTTTTTGCAATTAATTAACCTACCCCTCAGTGTACGTCCTGTTTGCACACCTCTGTGTTACACAATGTGTTAAGTTCCATCGTTTGAATTTCTGTTAGCAATCTAATTCTGGATATAAATAAAAAACAGTAATTGTATGGAAAGTTAAGGTATATAAAGCAACTAAAGGCTAATAGTTGTACTGATGCTATCACATCATGGGCTTATTGCTGCAAGATTAATAAGTAATATGAAATAGGATGCTGTTTGGTTTCAAGTATTTGTGAGGACATTTTTTACTTACAATACCTATGCTCCTAAAGAGGTAGAAGTTGAGCTGTAGGTCAGATCACCTAATGCAAGGATATTGGTTTGAATATTTTGCTTATGATGAAATTGTAATAATTACGTTATTTTTGTAACACATATTAAAAATTTGGTGTTAAATTTTTGCAAAATTCGTATTAGTTTTTTTAATGAGAACTTTACTAGGTTGATAAGACAGTTTATGGATTGTTTTTGTTTATTGTGTTCATATTATCCGCTTTTGTTAGAAAATAACCTTACTGGAAAGGTAAAGCTATAATTTAATCTAAGACATGTGTGTTGATGATATTTTTTAGCAATAGTAACTTGATATTGGTCATTTTTACAAATTTTACATATCCTTGTTTATGGTTCAGGAAGGTGCAGATGGCTTCAGGTGGTCAAGATTTGATTTTAGCACTGAAAGAAACCGTCAGATATGGTCTCTTTCTTGGCACTTTTGCTGGGACATTTGTTCAGTTGATGAGTTTATAGCTGCTGTGGGTGGACACCGGAGGTATATCCCTCTCTGTTTCTCACTTTCTTTAATCGTCTGATAGACAAGCAAACTTTACTCCTACAGTGATTAAATTTAAATATCATAGGCTATTTGAAAAAGTAATTGGAAAGTAACCAAGTAATAAATTTTAGAAGAGGTAACTTTAAAAAACCAAGCTCGGTGTTTGCATTTTCGTTTGTACAATTAACCCAAATAATTCAAGTAGAAAAGTCTTATGTTGTACATGCATATTTCCTTGGAGTGGAGAAGAACTTCAATAAGCTATTGGAGCATTGCAATTACATCATAATAACTCTTTCTGAAGTACTTAGTTTCATGTCGTTTTCTTTTATTTGACTCTCAGTGTGCAATGATACTACAGAACAGCAAGATGGAGGGCTTTATTAGCAGGAGCAATAGCCGGACCTTCAATGCTCCTCACTGGACACAACACTCAGCATACAAGCTTGGCTGTTTATATTTTTATGCGTGCAGCTGTCCTGGCATCACGCTGTGGAATAAAGAGCGAACGATTTGGACGCATTTGTAAACCTCTCACGTGGGCCCATGGAGACCTATTCCTGATGTGTCTCGCCTCTACCCAAATATTGTACGCAGCTGCTTCTTCCCATAACTTGACATAATTTTGTTTTATTTGATAAGAAATATTATTTCTCTTCTTTTCTAACCTGGTAGCATGCTTAAGATGCATTCACATTTCAGAATTATTTTAATGTGATGAGCAGTATTTTTGGTTCATAACAAAAGATGCTGATAAATAGTGAGGAAATTTAGATGAATAGAAGGACCTCTTTTCTTATTGTGTATAGACTGACTAAGATGCATGCGACAGAGATTTTTTATTATGAGAAAAAGGTCATGCAACTTATTTTGAAGGTTTAGAATTAAAACTGAGGCAGAACGGTAGAAGTATGGTTAGTTGATCACTAAAATACTATCCGACAAACCCATTCCACCATGTTTTTTCCGTGAGTAAATTTAGTATTGCATGAGTTTTATGACTAACAAGTTTCAATACACCAATATTAATAAGTTAAATCCATACTTGGCACTGTTGTGGGCTTCCAACAAGAAAATAGGTATGGCTGACAGTTAGATCATCTTTCTAAAGATAGACTTACAAGTTGAAACTGCATAAAATTTGATCAAAGTATATCTATGTGCTACGGTGTATGATATAGATGTTTTTCTCTATTATTGATATTACAAGTTTACAAATTGCAACTGTCATGCATACTTGTACAGAGTGTTTCACTTTATTAATAGAAAATGTAATATATATCTCAGTTAACCCTTTATGAGTTAACCCTTTATGCTATTCACAGGTGTGCATACATCCTAAAGCAGGATAGTTTACCTCAGACATACAAATCATTTCTAAATAAACATGGTGGAAAGGACCCTGTCATTCTTCAAGGCGTTAGAGATATTGCTTGTGGCATGCCTTTTACTAATCTGGAGCAGATACAAAAGTACTACAACAGCACGGGCGTCGACGTCACACTTGACCCCCAAATGAAAGTTCCGTGTTCGGTAAGCATGGCTTGTTCGCTTCTAGCATTCCTTCCATTTTGCTACCCTAGTTGACAATTTCCTTCCACATTCCTTGTATTAAGTATATTGCAGTATATCTTTAAGGTAATCTTTGGTAAATCAACCTATGTGGTGGATTTTGCAGATCATACATGGAAATCAGTCATGTAGTTGGCATGCGATTTCATTCTTTCTCCAAGAGTATAAAAGAGCAGTACCAGTTTATCTTCCAGTATATTTAATTCCTGCACTTATAGTACATCGTCAAGGACTTGGAAAGCGGTATGTATATGTTCGTCCCTTGTGTCCTTGATGTTTTCCTTTACTTGCTACTGATACGTAAGTGTTTTACTTTCAATTAGCCAACCTGTCAGTAGTTTAGTAACCAGAATCAGATATCATTAGTCATTACCATTTATTACGAGCTTTTCTTAGCTTACAGACAATTTGCATTGTGATCCTTAAGTTCCTATCATTAATCTTCTCACAAATTTAGTCAGTTTGTGGACCCGTACCACATTGTCACAAATCATGCTTTCTGGACCTGTCGGTTTACATCTTTCTCTATTGTCATCTTCATGCTTCTTATCTCTGACAGTTTTAAAAGATATAATTCCCGTGTATAATGAATCAATCATTATCTGTAGTGATTCAACAGATAGACAGTCACACATCTAAAAGGATATGTAGTTGTGATGGGTCCATGTACCAACACGACATAATGTTCAGTAGGAAAATTATTAAAACGCCTTTACGGTTATATCTTATTCTTCACGTTAGTATCTTTGACGAGGCTATATCTTATTCTTCATTAAAGTAGATGCTTTTACGTTAGTATCTTTGATGAGGCTATATCTTATTCTTCATTATAGTTGATGCCCTTGCGTTAATATATTTGACACAGTTTTGTTATATTTACACCGGCCCTTCTGCCATTTATCCCGCACTTCTTTTAGCATATTAACGTGTAGTTACTTGTTATCTTGCATATCTAAAAGCGATAAGAACACAATCTTCAGGGCTCTATTATTAATAAATGTGTTTTATAAATTTAAACTTATTACTCTTTAATTTATGCAGGCCTTTCACAATATTGGCTAAAGGTCTTTTTGGTACTGCAAGATCAAGCCTGTTTCTCACCACATATTGTACTTCTGCCTGGTGAGCTTCAGTACTATTTTCTAGCTCGAAAAAATTTCTGGTTTGAATATGTATATAACGTCCATTTGGTACTATGGCATCTGTATCAGGGTCTGGACATGCTTCCTCTTCAGGATTTTCAAGAGATGTAATGTTACCATGCTGGCATTGGGGACGGTAATACCCGTTACTCCATTTTATTAATCAACATTCAACATGCACTATATTGTAGAGGTGGGGCAAAATGGGTGTGTCAGGTGGGTTTGACAAACATGTCAAACGGGTCATTTTAACAGGAGTCAAAACGTTGGGTTCTTTGTCAGATGTTTGACAAGGTGATGATTTCTTCCCATTTACTTTAAAGTGGATCAACTTGTGTAGAGCAAAATAACAGGAAACTGTAACTTACTTAGCATAATGGTCCAATTTGGTAATTAACTAATTACACTTTTTATGTCCTACTTTCGTAACTAAAGTTGGTCATTACAATTTGGTCCAATGAGCTACTTTGGTAATTAAAGTTTTCTTCTGTCCTATTTTGTAATTATATTCTAGTAACTTAAGTGTTCTTGGTCTAATCTGGTAATTACTTTTGAACACTATAATTATTACCAAACTAGGCTTTTTGAAAACCTATAATTATTTCCAGGACATAAAAACAAAATTAGTCCATCTCGAAAAGTATCGAAAACCAGTTGGCGAGTCCACCTGACCTGACCCATTTGCCACTTCTAGATATGATACCCATTGTATCCTGTATAGATTACTCTTGCAGTTGCTCCCATTTAGTTTATTGTATTTGAAGTAAACTTTGTGTTATTATACAGTTCCCAACTGGTATCAGTTTGGCAATTGAGAAAAAGAGCAGGAGAATAGAGATATCGCTCTACTGCCTTGCTCGAGCTATTGAAAGCTTTTTCACAACCATGTCTGAGATGGGATATATGCCAGAAATATTAAACTTAAAACGAGTCGATGTGTTAATATTCAGCGTATCAACAGCAATTATAATGCATTGTTACGCCATTGAAAGAGACGTCTTTAGATCTAAATACTTGAACGTGCTTGATTGGGTGTTTGGTGTCCCTCTTCCTCCATACGACACAACCCCACGAAAAAAAGATGAAACAAGTCGATGAATTTATACATGCACAAAAGATGGTTATTAGTTTATTTATTGGTTAAATGATAAGTAAACTGAAGCAGTTACAATAGCACTACTTTTTTAGTTTTAAGAAACTTTTCTGTATGCATCATTGTTGACAACAGAAGTAGCAAAGTAGAAAGAAAATGTTGTATTTTTAACATCAGGTCGGGTTTAACGATACTGTAGTACTGGAAAATGAACCGTTCATTTAATTTATATTCTGAATAAAAATCATAGTATATAGGTTCCTTTCGAGTTTCTATTAAGTTTTTGTATAGGAAGTTAGTGGTTCTGGACTCGAGGTTACTGATGATAGTTCTTGTATCTCTTTTATAGCAACTACCTTGTATGTAGTTAGATTGATTTTGTTCTTTCAGTTTGAACTCTGAAATGACATTGATGTTTCTGTTTTTCTGTTTGTCTATAAAACAAGCAAAACGACAGATTGTTTTCTGTTCCAAACAACACGAGAGAGACAATGTTTTGGTTCAAGTTGTGTACAGACCAAATTTAGTTAAAGAAAGCTCCAGATTTTAGTACTGCATTACATATTCTACTGATTTTTAACATTTTACTTCTTAAAAACTGACAGAACTATGCCAAATCTATATTACTTTTGTTATCAGATACATATATATCAACTTTGCATAACCTGTACGTTGTGTATTTCATCTTGCTGACAAGCTTCTATTATCATACCATATTAGGCAGAATAAACATAAACATAGTGCTTCAAAAATTTTAATAAATACATAACGCAGCTTTTTCAACCACGTCACTGTCAATAATGAAAGAATCTTATTATGATGTAAAAACTTGATTCGATGGAACATGGCTAACTCTAGAAGAATTTTACACAAAACTCAAGATGGAACCCACCACCTGTTTTGGATACTTACAACAAGTCAAATAACTATCCATTTGGTACTATGGCATCTGTATCAGGGTCTGGACATGCTTCCTCTTCAGGATTTTCAAGAGATGTAATGTTACCATGCTGGCATTGGGGACGGTAATACCCCTTACTCCATTTTATTAATCACACATTCAACATGCACTATATTGTAGAGGTGGGGCAAAATGGGTGTGTCAGGTGGGTTTGACAAACATGTCAAACGGGTCATTTTAACAGGAGTCAAAACGTTGGGTTCTTTGTCAGATGTTTGACAAGGTGATGATTTCTTCCCATTTACTTTAAAGTGGATCAACTTGTGTTAGAGCAAAATAACAGGAAACTGTAACTTACTTAGCATAATGGTCCAATTTGGTAATTGCACTTTTTATGTCCTACTTTCGTAACTAAAGTTGGTCATTACAATTTGGTCCAATGAGCTACTTTGGTAATTAAAGTTTTCTTCTGTCCTATTTTGTAATTATATTCTAGTAACTAAAGTGTTCTTGGCCTAATCTGGTAATTACTTTTGAACACTATAATTATTACCAAACTAGGCTTTTTGAAAACCTATAATTATTACCAGGACATAAAAACAAAATTAGACCATCTCGAAAAGTATCGAAAACCAGTTGGCGAGTCCACCTGACCTGACCCATTTGCCACTTCTAGATATGATACCCATTGTATCCTATATAGATTACTCTTGCAGTTGCTTCCATTTAGTTTATTGTATTTGAAGTAAACTTTGTGTTATTATACAGTTCCCAACTGGTATCAGTTTGGCAATTGAGAAAAAGAGCAGGAGAATAGAGATATCGCTCTACTGCCTTGCTCGAGCTATTGAAAGCTTTTTCACAACCATGTCTGAGATGGGATATATGCCAGAAATATTAAACTTAAAACGAGTCGATGTGTTAATATTCAGCGTATCAACAGCAATTATAATGCATTGTTACGCCATTGAAAGAGACGTCTTTAGGTCTAAATACTTGAACGTGCTTGATTGGGTGTTTGGTGTCCCTCTTCCTCCATACGACACAACCCCACGAAAAAAAGATGAAACAAGCCGATGAATTTATACATGCACAAAAGATGGTTATAGGTTTATTTATTGGTTAAATGATATGTAAACTGAAGCAGTTACAATAGCACTACTTTTTTAGTTGTAAGAAACTTTTCTGTATGCATCATTGTTTGACAACAGAAGTAGCAAAGTAGAAAGAAAATGTTGTATTTTTAACATCAGGTCGGGTTTAACGATACTGTAGTACTGGAAAATGAACCGTTCATTTAATTTATATTCTGAATAAAAATCATAGTATATAGGTTCCTTTCGAGTTTCTATTAAGTTTTTGTATAGGAAGTTAGTGGTTCTGGACTCGAGGTTACTGATGATAGTTCTTGTATCTCTTTTATAGCAACTACCTTGTATGTAGTTAGATTGATTTTGTTCTTTCAGTTTGAACTATGAAATGACATTGATGTTTCTGTTTTTCTGTTTGTCTTATAAAACAAGCAAAACAACAAATTGTTTTCTGTTCCAAACAAAACGAGAGAGACAATGTTTTGGTTCAAGTTGTGTACAGACCAAATTTAGTTAAAGAAAGCTCCAGATTTTAGTACTGCATTACATATTCTACTGATTTTTAACATTTTACTTCTTAAAAACTGAAAGAACTATGCCAAATCTATATTACTTTTGTTATCAGATACATATATATCAACTTTGTTATTCACTTATTCCTACACTGCATAACCTGTACGTTGCGTATTTCATCTTGCTGGTAAGCTTCTATTATCATACCATATTAGGCAGAATAAACATAAACATAGTGCTTCAAAAATTTTAATAAATACATAACAACGCAGCTTTTTCAACCACGTCACTGTCAATAACGAAAGAATCTTATTATGATGTAAAAACTTGATTCGATGGAACATGGCTAACTCTAGAAGAATTTTATACAAAACTCAAGATGGAACCCACCACCTGTTTTGGATACTTACAACAAGTCAAATAATCCAAAAAGATAATATAACAATGTCGATTTTCCTTATTCTAGTAACTAATTCTAACTAAAGAATCATAGAAGTAGTTACATTTGTGGTGAGTAAGGCTCACTTAGCCTTTGGGGTTGATGCTTTTATAGTGTCGAAATCCCATTCTAGCTCAGGTTGATATGTACATCCACCATTTATAGAAAGCAAACCCATATACCATAAAGTAGATTATTGTTCTTACAGGGTAGAACCTAAACCTGCACAAGATAACACACAAATTTATCATTTCAAGAGTCATAAAATCTAGTAATGAAATAGTAGGTTTTAAGTAAAATACTGCAGAATTGATGTTTGATCAAGGAGGTACTGGGGTAGGAGGTTGATGTTAAGTCTTATCATTTACAAGTAGACTATCCTCAACAGATTGCTGTAAGTATTGATATGGCTAAACATGTGGATCTATCATATCTTTTCCATTTGTTGAGTTATACTTGACTAATCGACTAGGCCTACACACTTCGACACAAGTGATCAAGACCCTTGAAGATCATGAGTGATCAACGCATAAATCGACAATTATCAATTATTATGTGCTAAAAGAACTTCAAATATCACTGGCTAGATCAGGATAGCTATTAAGCCTATATATAAAGTTTAATGACACATAGGAATATGTTTGGCGAAATGGGCCGAAGTTGGGGGTGGAGCTGGGGCTAGGGCTAGGACTGGGGCTGGGGCTTATATTTTTATAAAGCTGTTTAACGAACTAATCAGAGCTAAAGCTTATTAATGTAAAACGCATAAAGATACATCAACTTAAATCCAGATATATTTTCAGCTTTTGCGTGATAATCCATTATATTTTTAAGAGTATTTAAGTAATTTGACATATTATAAGCCCCCATAAGCCCGTTTCAATCGGCTTGAGCTTATGGAGTCTTATAACTTATAAAAGCTTTCATAAGCCTGTGTGACAAACAAAGCTTAGTTTATAAGCTAGCTTATTATAAAAGCTCAAGCCCCTTTATATAGAGGAGTTGGTGGTAAGTTAGCAGGAGGCATAAACTGAACAAGGCCATATAAACTGAATTAAAACAAGTAACCTCACCTTGAAGGAGTTGGTGGTGAGTTAGCAGGAGGCATATGAGCAACAGACAAAGGTGAAGTCCATTCAGAAACTGGTCTATCAAAGAATTCCCAATCAGGAAGAACAATCCCTACAATACCAAACATTCCAAATATATATGTAACAATAGTCTTCTTCCATGAATGTGTGTAGAATCCTATAATTACCATTAGTATAGCTAAACATACTAAACATTTTCTTAAATCTGCATCATTAGCCATCATAAAAAAGAAAATAAAAAAATGGTTGTGATATATTGAATTGAATTGAAATGAAATGATCAAGACGACAGGATGAATGTGGGGAAATGAAAGGTGGTTGGATGGTGAAACATAAATGCATTCTTGCACTTCAATGTTGACATTTAACTTATTTTTAGAAGGGTACCCGCGCAACATAACTTATTTTTAGAAGCGTACCCGTGCAATGCGGCGGCGGGTACCAACTGACTATTTTCGTGGCGAGTAATGTTTTTTTCATTTTAAACTTTCTTATTTAGCATGTCCTAAATAATAAATACTTTACAATGCACTAAATATATGTTATTCAAAAGTAGAAAATCTAAAATTATTAATAGTGTAAATAGTTAGCACTTTTATTTTTCAAAATTTTGCATTAAATTGGTGATTATAAATTTAGTGAGCTTTTCTTATAAACAATTATATTAAAATATATTATTATTAGAAAAGGGTTATTATATGGTTTAAATGAGACTTAAGTTTTACATTAATTTTTTAATGTTCTTTTTATAATAATGTTTTTTGTTTTAAAATTTTAAGACTTCCTTTTACAGGAAGTCCAAATGCTTTATAATGTAGTATACATATATATAATGTTTTGAAATTTTGAAGGGTTTAAACTGTACAAAATAATCGCGTACTTTTTTTAAATGTTCATATGATATGTACGTTGAATTGTCATTTTACGCTAGTCTGCGAACTTGGACGTGGGTATAATTGAACATTTGAAATATGTCCAGTTTGTCGCAAGGCATGTTTGGATTCTTTTGGGGAACATGCGGTTCACTGCAAAGAGCTCCCGGGCTTCAAGTACAGACACAATTTGGTTAGGGATGTCCTTTTTAACGTTTGTAAGTGTGATGGGATCTCCACCAAAAAAGAAGCACCTGTGAACTTTTTGACTGACCTGTGGAAGGAAGATCCACACTCAGAACGGCAAACATTTTGGTGTTTGGATGGGTTGGAGGGAAACATGTGTTTGTGGATCTAACCGGGGTTTCTCCTCTCGTGGACGAAATATGCCTAAAAAGTTTTCCACATGGACGATATCTACAGTTTCGAAATGGTTGGTACGAAACCTTAAAGTTTAAGGACGATTTAGGCAACAAACTCTCAATTTTATTTAGAGTAAAGTAAAAAAAGCGTCCTTGTTGTTTGACCAAATTGCACACACGGCCTTTACCTTTTTGAAAGTGCCTTCACCGTCCCTATATAAGTTGAGCAAGTGAAAGAGGAAGTAGACTAATTAAGTGCTTTTATAAAAAATGGGTACCAATGAGGACCAATTCACTTATGCAATGCAATTAGTTACGTCAACATCCTTGACCATGGTGCTTGTGAGTTCAATCAAGCTCAAAGTACTAGACGCTATAGCCGAGGCGGGTCCACATGCCCATCTCTCAGCTCACGAGATTGCAACCCGTTTGACGATCCCAAACCAAAATGCTCCTGCAATGATTGATCGAATGCTACGACTGCTTGCAAGCCATTCGGTTGTCACTTGCACTGAACGCAACCATGACTCAAAGTTGGAACGAGTGTATGGGCTAACCCCTGTTGCAAAATACTTTATACCGAATGAAGATGGGGTGTCATTAGGTGCATTCATGGAGTTGCTTCAAGACAAGATCTTCATTAATAATTGGTGAGTTTAATCTTACTCGACACTTGGTATATTGAAAGTTGCTACTGCATGACAATTTTTTTCAATAACTAAGCTACTGATTTACCATGTGTTTTTGTTTTTGTTAAAAAGGTTTGGACTTGCAGATTCAGTTGTGGAAGGAGTTGTTTCATTTGACAAGATCTACGGAACACGTTCAGATGAATATCCGGCGCTTGATGCAAGGTTTAATGCGGTTTTCAATAAAGCCATGGTGAATCACACTACAATCGTGATGAAGGAAATTCTCGAGCGCTACCATGGTTTTAACAACATCAAAAACATGGTAGATGTAGGAGGTGGTCTAGGAGTGACTCTTAATATGATTGTGTCAAAATATCCCACCATTAAAGGAATTAACTTTGATCAACCACACGTTATACATTGTGCACCGATCTATCCTGGTATGTTGATCTTTACATCTCCTATATAAATGAATGATCACTTATTTATTTCGCGTTATACACATGTAGGTATCGAGCATGTTGGAGGGGACATGTTTGACTGTGTACCACAAGGCGACGTAATTTTTATGAAGGTAATTTCGATCACACAAGTTTCTGTATTGAAATAACCATCTTGCTAATAAATAAAACATGACAGTGGCTTCTACATATATTGAGCGATGATCAATGCTCAAAGCTGCTAAAGAATTGCTACAAGGCACTGCCAGATGATGGGAAAGTTATTTCAATAGAGGCTAATCTTCCTTTCTTATCGGATACAAGCTCAGCTATGAAAGTCACCACTCATTTGGATACAATGCTTATGACAAAATATTCGGGAGGAAAAGAGCGAACAGAAGATGAGTACCTTGCCCTGGTTAAAGGTGCTGGATTCACTGGACTTGCAAAGAAATGTTTAGTTTGCAACTTGTGGGTTATGGAATTTTACAAGTAAAATTGTCCACTGCGAATTCATTACAATCTGGAACCTCATCATTTCAAGCGATAGTTTTCCTTCACGTTCGTTGGTTTTTTTATATGGAAGGTCAAGTTATAGTGTGGTTGATTTGTGTCGAGTGATTTTCTTTTTAGTGGGCTTTGATCACTTCACGTGGTCATGTGATCAAGCTTTTACTTCAAGATTTACACATCCGATTTGTATTTGGATGTAGTCGTCCAATATAGACGTCTCATCATCTTTCTGGTTGCCTAGTTGGTTCACTCAATCAAAACAATCATATTATTATCGCTGTTGTATCCAATAATGAAGTCACACATACCGAAACAGATGAGGAAGAAAAAAGTCTATATAAGCTTTACACAAATCTTTTCTATGGCTAACCCGTTATATCTTCAATTCATAATACCGATAATACATATGTCACCAGGTGATTCATAAAAAGAAGGGCACCTATGTCTTAACAAAATCAAATAAAAGAAGCAGGATATATTTTACTTCATAAACAACAATCTGATTGTACACACGAGGTTCTTGATTTCTACTACTAAAACAGATTTGAATTAGGAGTTGTCACACCATTTAAAAGTTACGACTCCAATTGTGCTAAGATACAACTTTGTTCTTAATGTTGGTCTCTTTTGCCTCTCAACAGCCTAAATTACAAAATCCCAGTCATCACAACCTGCAGAATTCATAATTTATGAAAATATATGAACATGGGTCGTAATTATGGAAAATGGAGAAGGTAGATAACAGATAACTATACCTCAAGAACGTGACCGTGAACGCACAAATTCTTCTAGTCTGTCCCAAACATCAAGTGCAGCTGCTCTGTCCTGATGCCTTTTGTTCTTGCTTATCTAAACATTGAAAATGGAATACGTTAAAAAAGGTCATAACAACACGTAAAGAGCAAGTATAAGTAAATCCAAAAGCTCAAAAACTTTCTAATCTAATCTCACCGATATGATTTTCACATTCCACTGCTTCGCAGTCTTGGCTGACTCAATACTGTCATCCTCAAAACGCATGTAAAATCCAAGAACTGTAACAAATAATTCAAAATGAATATCATCCAAGCATAAACTATTTAAGGTTACATTACAAACTAAGAATCGCATATTTACAGAACCACAGTTTCTTGTATTTTCTATGTTCATAAATAAAGCTAACAAACTCACAAATATATTGAGAAACAAAAACGTAATTTAATCGAAGCCAAAATACACTACAAAAATATGCTTAATTTTCACCTGCATTAAAATATATCTATAATAATTAAGAATGAATATTACCCGTGCTTTAGCTTTTCATTGTCACATTGTGAACTATGATTCCATCTTAATACAGTTGATACCAAAGCTTATTGCTTTTTAACACAGTGTGACAGTCATGAACAAAAGGAAGAAACTAGAAAATTAGGTAAGTCAGGTTATTAAGTAGCTTATCACATCGTGTCACCAAGACGCAATAAGGTGTCTTGGGTGTTTGAGAGAGCCAAACAGCTTCAGCTTAGTAGCTATTAAGCTGTTTCTTATAAACTCCCCCCACTAGCTTGCTGACTTATTCTGCATTTATTTATCTTTATTTAGAACTTTACCCTCATCTTTTCTCTTATTTTGCTCCTCCACAGGAGAAGTCAAAATCACTTTTTAGTCATTTTAACATTACTGCAATTTAATAGCGCATAAGCTTAGCCAAACACTGTGTTCTGATAATGCAATAAGCTGGCATGTTATTTTTGCCAAACAAGCTTAACACCCTCCAAGAAACAAAACGATAAACATAACTTGATAGATATGTCAAAAACATGTTCAAAGATGGGGGTGTTTGGCTTGCACATCTTATTGCTAATTATAACTGAAGGACCTTCACAGGGTGTCTTATTTAAGTAGCTCTATAACTCTATTGCGTCACCAAAAGGCAATAAGCTGTTATGAGTGTTAGGATGGAGCCAAACAGCTAGTCTGCAAGTGTTGCGCTTATTACAACCCCCCTCCCCCCTCCCTCCACTGTAAGTGTTGGTCATTCTTGTTCAGTTACCATTATAACATCTTATTCGCGTAAACGCTCAGCAAACACTATCTTGTGCATTCTGTTTAATAATCCAATCAANATCATACCGATAATACATAGTTCACCAAGTGATTCATAAAAAGAAGGGCACCTATATCGTAACAAAATAAACTAAAAGAAGCAGGATATATTTAACTTCAGAAACAACAAACTGATTGTACACAAGAGGTTCTTGATTTCTACTACTAAAACAGATTTGAATTAGGAGTTGCCATACCATTTAAAAGTTGCGACTCCAATTGTGCTACGATACAACTTTGTTCTTAATGTTGGTCTCTTTTGCCTCTCAACAGCCTAAATTAACTAGCGAATACAAAATCCCAATCTTCACAACCTGCAGAATTCATAATTTATGAAAATATATGAACATGGGTCGCGATTATGGAAAATGAAGAAGGTTTATAACAGATATCTATGTATGCAATTAATATTTGCATACCTCAAGAACGTGACCGTGAACGCACAAATTCTTCTAGTCTGTCCCAAACATCAAGTGCAGCTGCTCTGTCCTGATGCCTTTTGTTCTTACTTATCTAAAACATTATTGATGAAGCACATTTAAAAGGTCAGAACAGCACATAAAGAATAAGTACAAGTAAATCCAAAAGCTCGAAAACTTTCTAATCTAATCTCACCGATATGATTTTCACATTCCACTGCTTTGCAGTCTTGGCTGACTCAATACTGTCATCCTCAAAACGCATGTAAAATCCAAGAACTGTAACAAATAATTCAAACGAATATTATCCAACCATAAACATTTTAAGGTTACATTATAAACTAAGAATCCCATACTTACAGAACCACAGTATCTTGTATTTTGTATGTTCATAAATAAAGCTAATAAACTCAAAAATATATTGAGAAACAAAAACAAAATTTAATAGAAGCCAAAATATACTACGAAAATGTGACTAATTTTCACCTGCATTAAAATATATCTATAAATGAACAAAATAAGAACTAGACAATTAGCTAAGTCAGGTTATTTAAGTAGCTTAGCACATCGTGTCACCAAGACGCAATAAGGTGCCTTGGGTGTTTAACAGAGCCAAACAGCTTCAGCTTATTAGCTATTAAGCTGTTTCTTATAAGCTCCCTCACTAGCTTGCTGACTTATTCTGCATTTATTTATCTTTATTAGAACTTTACCCTCATCTTTTCTCTTATTTTGCTCCTCCACAGGAGAAGTCAGTGTCATTTTAGCAAGCTTAACACTGTGTTCTGATAATGCAAAAGCTAGTATGTTATGTTTGTAAACAAGCTTAACACACCCCAAGAAACAAAACGATAAACATAACTTGATAGATATGTCAAAAACATGTTTAAAGATGGGGGTGTTTGGCTTGCGCATCTTATTGCTAATTATAACTGAAGGACCTTCACAGGGTGTCTTGTTTAAGTAGGTCTACTGCGTCACCAAAAGGCAATAAACTGTTATGAGTGTTAGGATGGAGCCAAACAGCTAGTCTGCAAGTGTTGCGCTTCTTACAACCCCTCCCTTCTCTCCCTCCACTGTAAGTGTTGGTCATTCTTGTTCAGTTTACCATTATAACATCTTATTCGCGTAAACGCTCACCAAACACTATCTTGTGCATTCTGTTTTAATAATCCAATAAAGCTAACTAGCATTTTTAAACATATTACGAGATCGAACATGTTAATCAAAGAGCATCATAATCAAAGTCCTAAACTTTAAACGACTGTAAAACAAAACAATGACCTCACTTACTTTTATTAAAGATCTCAACATGGTCCTTAAACGGCCAATCTTTAAACTGCCACTCTTTCCCCAACACAAAAACCGCCACAACTCTCCCCCACTCCTCCGCCTTCAAAGCACTCGGCTTATCCCTAACCTCATACGCCGTCACAACTTTATCCCTACTACTAAACTTCTTCACAACCGTCACACAATCCGGCTTCGGCCCCTTCATCTGTTTCATCTTCACATCCGACGGCACAAACACCCCGTCCTCCAAAAACTCCTTCACATTATAAATCGTTATCAACGTCTGAGAAGCACTCGGCACCAATATAATCGGCACACCGTCCCCTATCTTACTCCCTTTCATCATCTTCGACTTGGGTATCCCTCCATCCATCTCATTACCCTCCCCTGCCCTCACCTTCCCCACCACCCCATCCTTCCTCCCCTCCTCATCTCGTTTACTCGCCGCAACAAAAACCCCGTAAAAATCCTTATTCCTACACTCCAATATCGTCTCTCGATCCTTTAAAGGCCTCTCCATCTCCCTAACCAATTCCATAGGACTTTTCCTTTCCCCATTCCCATCCCCCCCATCCTTAACTACCTCCTCATGGTCATATACGCTCTCGTTCTCCTCCGTTAAGGCGATATTCAAATTCGGGTTACGAATATAGTCAAACTGTATCTCAGTACGCCCATTAAGGTACTCAATCAGAGGCTTTCTATCAAGTAAAGTTACAGCAGGAATCTTTTGAGTACCGGCGTTGCGAATATAGTCATGATGCTTGATATTAATGTTGTTAATGAAATAAACCAAGGTTTCGAGTGTGTAAAAGTTACCTTGTTTGGACCTGTACGAGGTTTCGAGTTGGGCAGGGAATGAGAGTGTGGGTGTGAATTGGTAGGTGTTGGTGGTTGGGTTTTTGGTGATTTTGTGGAGGTTGTTGTTCATTGTGAAGTCTCGGAGTGTTGTCAAGGGATCCATGTTTTTTGATTTGGGGGAAAAGTATGTGTTTGTGTTCTTGTTTGTGTTTTTGTGTTTTATAAGGTTTTTGGGTTTTGGTCGGTTGAGTTTTTTTGGTTTTTGTTGTTTTGGGTCCTTGGAGTTTGTTTGTTGTTTGTGTGTGACACTAATGTTAAAGTGGATGACCAATAGAATTAGATTAGGTTAGGGCTGATCATAATAGATCGCGGACTAGTTGGACTAGACTAAACGTGGTTCGGTTTGGTTTGGTCTGGTTTGATCTTATGCAAAATCCTTTAATATGTTTAATAGTAGTATGTTTTAGGGCTGAGCATGATAGACTGTGGAGCTCTCCAAAACAGCCTGAACCGAATGGAAAGTATTTTGGTCAGGTCGTTGGTCCACCTTTTTCAACAATTTTGGTCTTCGGTCTGGTCAGGTTTTACGCAAAATCCATCAACATGCTTTGTTGGATCGGACTGGGCCAATGAACCGGAACGACCGAGCCGGACCTGACATATTTCAGTCTGGTCCTCTATTTGGTGTTTTGGGCCAAATCGGTTTTTGATCTGATTCGGTTTTTTTTGGCCCGGTCCGGTTTTGGGACGTTGCTCAACCCTATGTTTCGTTGGACTGTTTCGGACTGACTAACTGGACCAAACACCGATATTTTAGGCCAAATGATCGTACCATATAAAAAGATCCAAGAAAAAGTTGGGCAACAACGTAGAGCTCAAGAAGAGGGAAAAAATATTAATTGAATTCATGCATTATAGTGTGTCATGCTTAATCGTATGCCGTACTTGTTATAGTTTATTTACAATGGTGGATGGTGTTTACGAATTTACCTTTTGGATTTTAAGTGCTAAATGTGTAAGTTTCATGTCGTTAGCGATAATTTTTTGCAAGTATACATATGAGATGTTGAGTTATAATAGATCGGCATGTTATCATTCTTTTGAGCTTTTCCGTTGTCTTCTCTTAGCTGAAGGTCAGTTCTTATACAACTTTAGATTTTTCGTTTGATCAAATTCAATATGAATAAGTGTAAACCGCAATGTTTAAATTTGAATAGTTATTCCAACTAACTAGTTAAGCAAGTTGATCCGTCACTTCCAACAATGCATTGCTCCCTGATTTGGCGTCTATTCCTAGTTCAAACTTATATACTTCTCCTTAGTGGCTTATGCAGTCTCGGAATCTATAAAAGTGTGATTATGCAGTCTCGGAATCTAATATTGTTATGTTAGTGATTTGATGTACGATTCGCCATGCCAATGGTAATGGTTGCTCCCGACATCTCCTATCCATATATTGGTTGCATTATGCATACCTTTAAGCGTCTTATCATATATGTCGTTCAAGAATTTGATTCTTTATGCAACCATTTTTACGTAATGTACATGAACAAGTCCACCATGGAACCTAGCCACTCTTATATATACGACATCCGCTCGTGGCAAAAGGAATTTGCAAAACTAATACTCCCTCCGTCCCATAAAAACTGTCCAGTTTGACTTTTCAAAGTCAAGCTGGTTCAACTTTGACCTTATCTATTTTTGCGGGTATTATATAATACTTGATGCAAAATATATGAATGGATTGAGTTTTAAGTGTATTTTTCATTGGTATATTTTTTCATCAAGTATTATATAACACATAACAAATATTTAAGGTCAAAGTTAAACCACTTTGACTCTGAAAAGTCAAACTGGACAGTTTTTATGGGACGGAGGGAGTAGTAACTAGCACACTAAGAACAAAACCGGTATGTTGATTGAGTTGTTTGCTATATTTTCTTGTGGTTCTCGGGTTAACTGGTATGTCATATTCTTTCATTAACCTATCTTGCCTTCTTAGATGTGATTTGTACGAATGGTTCAGTTATATCATTAAAAAAAAAGTTTTATAATTTTGAACACGTTTATTATTTGGGACTAAGGATCAGATGAGAAGAATCCTTAAAATAAGAAGGATGAGAAATAACTAATAACTACACATTTGATATGCATCAATTTGAATTAGATGCATCCCTAATCTTTTACATGCATCATAATATATTTTCTAGCAAAAAATTAGATGCATATACATATGTTAGATGCATTTCTTCAAGTTAGATGAATTTTATGTATTTTTCGTACTCTGCGGGTCAAATTTATTGCTAGTCCTACTTTGCATCGTTTTCACTTCAAAATCACTTTCGAAACTAATTGTGATGCATCTAAATGAATAGAAATGCATCTAATTCAAGCTGATGCATCTCAAATATGCGACTATGGTTATTTCTCATTCTTCTCATTTTAAGTTTTCTTCTCACTTGATCCTTACCTTATTATTTGGTCCATCTTATTTAGTTAATGTAAGAGCATCTATGATGCTTAGCTTGATAAAAAGCTTTTATTATTTCAAGAAGTCATTTTAAGTGCTTTAAGGCATAGGAAATAAAAGATAATTTGAAATAACCTGAAGGAATAGCTTGACCGCCTTGACATAAGGCTTGACATAACCTGAAGGAATAGTCGGACCGAACCGAAAAACCGGACCAAATTGGACCGACCGGACTGGACCAAACGTATTTTGGTCCGGTCCTCGGTCCACCCTTTTTCTCATATTCGGTCCTTGGTCCGAGTCTGGTTTGGTTCGATGTTATGCAAACCAACCATCATGTTTTGTTCGATCTGATCGAACTGACGATACAGATCGGACCAGACCTAAACCAAATATTTCGGTCCGGTCCTTGGTCTTTTTGGACTCTTATTACAACTTAATTTGTAAGTTATACAGTTGTATAAAAAGCTATAGAAAAAGTTTGTACGCATTGGATATCATATTTGAAAACGACTTGCAAGAAACTATAATATCTAATTGTATCGGAGACATTACGTGGCTTTAACGCAATTATCTTATCCAAACTTGTAAATATAAACTGAGGTTTGTCTTACTGACAAATCAACGGAAAACTCATTCTTTACAAGAGTATATATAGTTGTGTTTACTGACCTCTTTTACAATTTATTTAAAAATAATTTGTAACTTTTACATTTGTTTTAAAACACCCGCGATAATGAAAAGCTAATCAAATTTCTTTTTCTTTTAGGATCGTTTTACACTTTGTAAATACTGCCTATATTCTATAACAAAATGCAAAAATACAATTTTATAGCTTGTCGCTACATCGAACAATTATTTTCAAGTATTGTCAAACATAATCTTAATCCTAGAAAATGAATTAAGAAAAAAAAGTTATAAAGAAAAACAAAGGGAAAAAAAATAATAATAATAAAAAAAAGAAGCTTTTCAATAAGAATATTTTCACATCTAAACAGGAGTTACAAACTAATCACTTTAAAGGGTTGAGCACGGTTTGAAAAGCTGTCGGGTCGATCAAAACTGGACTGAAAATCAATTTGGGCCCAAAACATCCATTCGGAATATTCGGTCCACGCCCGAGTCGGTCTAATCCGGTCTGGTTCATCTGTTCGGTTCGATTCAATAAAGCATAATTGTCAATTTTGCACAAGACCGAATCAGACTAAAGATGAATATGAGGAAAAGGATGAATCGAAGACCGGACTAAAATACCTTCGATCATATCCGATCAATCCAGTTCGATCCAATTTCTCGGTTCGATCCGATCTACGATGTATTATGCTCGGCCCTACTTTACTTGGCCAAAAGAAAAGGGTATCAAATAAAACTAGCAATAATCGAAGGCCAACATAGTTGCCAATGTAGGTGGAAGGTCAAAATAGTAATTCCACCAACACAATTTCACGCGGCATTGAAAGTCAAGAAACACCAAAGTCAACGCAAGAACAAGTCTTTCTTTTCTCTTTCCTTTCATATAATTTCCAAATTTATAAAACTTGTTATTTTTACTACATATTTCATTATATCTTTTATAAATTTAGCTCTTTCGTTTAAGCAAAAACACTTTCTTTATATATATATTTTTTTGACTCACTCTTTTTTTTCTATATATTGTGCTAAGAGGGTTTTACATATTTTAGTTTTTGTGAAGTTGGGTTGTCTTAAAATTGCTAAATTTTGTGTCTTTTTATTGATTTGTTAGTAAAATCATCAAATTTTTGTGTTTTTTAAAGTTGGTTTGTTTTTTTTTTTTTTTTTGGTGAAAGAATAATTTTTTTTGAAATTATTTTTGGTTTTTTGAAGTGGTGTTTTGTTAAAATTGTTGGATGTTAAGAATTGTTTCTTGTTTACAGATTATATGATGGAAAAGTTATGCTGTTTTCAGGTAATTTTTTGGTATTTTTTTATGATTTGTAATTGTTTAGTTTAGTGATCTTGTTATGTGATTTAGATGATCAAGTATTGATATTTGATTGTAAGCTTATTCACATCTTATGAACTTATTGTGTTTTGTACTTTTGATAAGCTACTGCTAGTAAGCACTTTTGAGTTGAGTGTTTGGATAGAGCCAAATAGTTAGGCTTATCAACATTTATAAAGTGGTTAAGAAGTTGTTTTGGACTAGCTTATTCTGAGAAAGTTGAGCTTATTTGGAAAAAAAAAGCTAACTCATTTGAGAAACAAAAGCTATCTATTGCATTGCATTTTGGCACAACATAAGCTTGTATGATGTTTTTATGTAAAAGCATAGTTCTTAAGATAGTTTTACATCCGACATCATGTGCATGGCATAATTCTGCTTTAAAGTTGTAAAATGGCCAATTAATTGAATAAAACACTTGTTAGTAAACATGATTCATTGTGGTAATGTTTTTCGTTTTGTATATGAGACATAATTGAATTCTAGAAGTGCATGCAAATGTAGCAGATAACACAAGTATAACCGTGTTTTGTTTTTTACTCTTGCTATACTACTTTTGTGTATTTGTGATTAACTGATTATTGATTATAGCACAGCATCAAAGACTGTAATTGCTGTTATTTCTCACTGTGTTTTTCGGTTTGTATTTGTGCACATAGTTCGTGGGAGGCCCTACATCTTATGGATCTGGTAAGGGAAAAAACCATGCGGGTAATATCAAGTTCGGTTTTGACTTGGTCAAAGGAAAAGCTAATCATCCAATGGAGGATTATCATGTTGCTAGGTTTGTGGAATTAGACGATCATGAGCTTGGGTTATTTGCCATTTATGATGGCCATTCGGGAGATCGTGTACCTTCCTATCTTCAAAAGCATTTGTTTGATAACATCTTGAATGAGGTGCATATTGTCTCTCCCTTAACATGATATTGTTTAGCTGTGTCAAAATCGGCAGGTCTAGTAACGGGTCAAAATGAGTATATATCTTAGTTAACCCGTATGACCCATTTGTCTAAATTTGTTCATTGCTGCAAACTGTTTTGTTTTCTTGGCAATAAACGGGTTTGATTTTGACATATTTTTGCAGAGAGAGTTTTGGGTTGACCCAAAGAGATCGATATCTAACGCATATGAGAAGACTGATGAAGCAATTCTTTCTCATGAGTCTGATTTAGGTCGAGGTGGTTCCACATCCGTTACAGCTGTTCTTATAAACGGTCAAAGGTTATGGGTAGCGAATTTGGGTGATTCTCGAGCTGTTCTTTCGAAAGGAGGTGAAGCCATACAGATGAGTACCGATCACGAGCCTAGTACAGAAAGAGTCAGTATTGAACACAAAGGAGGGTTTGTCTCAAATATGCCAGGTTTGACCCTTTACTTTCTGTTAGTGTTTTTATGTTATTTTATTTTATTTTTTGGGTGATATCTGATACCTTACGTGTGGTTTTGTTTTTGTTCTTTTTGAATTAGGGGATGTCCCTCGAGTGAATGGACAGTTGGCGGTATCTCGTGCTTTTGGAGACAAAAGCCTAAAATCCCATTTGCGTTCAGACCCTGCCATTCATGATACAACAGTAGATAACAAAACCGACCTTCTTGTATTAGCGAGTGATGGCCTTTGGAAGGTAATACTTATTTCTGGTGACAAAATAGAAAGATGTCATGCATTACTGAATTTAAATTATCATTGAATCTAGGTGATGGACAATCAAGAAGTTGTGGATATCGCAAGAAGAATAAAGGACCCACAGAAAGCAGCTAAACGCTTAATAGCCGAAGCTTTGAAAAGAGAGAGTAAAGATGACATATCTTGCGTCGTAGTTAGATTCAGGTAAAATTTCTCGTTAGTTTTCATTTACAGTATGTGGGTCCTATCTAGTCACGAGAAATTGGACTCACTAAAAGTAAATGAGAAAAGAACGACACAACATCTATGTAAAAAGACTTAAATAATCACAAACCGGTACTTGAAAATAACCCTTTGAGGGACTATAAGTCTGCTAGATTGCTTATGAACATATTTTTGAATAGCTGAGATGCGTTTTTATGTAAATTACACCCTCATTGGTGTTATGGCTATTTTATTGATTTTTGTAAAGATTATGAAGATTTGGTGAGCTTGTTTGGATCTTTAATTCAGTTTACTCACATTATAATGAGTTGTATTTTTGCGGTGTTTCATCGTTTGCTTGATAAGAATGGCCAAGGGTTGAAAGAAACCTTAGTTTCTTGTAACAAATTAAAATATCGCAGTGAATGTGTTTCATGTGCTCATACCCGTACATAAGTACATCACCTTGAATTGAGACATTTGCCGCAACAGAAAATTGAAAAGCATGTTGATTTCAAGTAACAAAACAAACTGTATAAGCACCCTTTGAAATTTTCTTGCTTACGTTAACTGATAATGGAATACTTACTTAGGAAATGGGGCGTTTGAGATGGGTTAGGAACCTTGACTTGTTTCCGTGAACACCCCAACTCGGACATGAAGGCTTGATCAAACTACGAGAGAAATGGAACAATGGGTTAACAATGGAAGAGTTGCTAAATGATTGTTGACAATGTACTTATAAGTCAAATGTGTGAACTAGTGATCATGCTTTCAATCTTACAAGGTGATTGACACTATTTGGTGACTCTTCCCGGTTTGAATCTGTGTGACGGTGAATTCAAACCCCGTAATTAGTTGGTAAAAAGGTCAGAAACCATGGTTACCAACAAAAAAAAATCACTAGAAGCATGTGTTGCTAACTTGCTATCATCGAACATTAGACACCATGGCCGTTACAAGTTTGGTTTCCTAGAACACATTCGTTGTTGTGATGCTTACTATGTCACTTTGTTCACAACTCGATGCCAGTGTCGTCTTATATGTACTTAGGGTCACTGTGAATAGAATTGTTCATCTTATATGTACTTAGGGTCACTGCGAATGGAATTGTTAAAATCGTAAGTTGCCTAAAAAGGGTTTTTTCACCAAAAAAAACTGATCTTTTTATATAACAAAAGCTAAATGATGAATATGTTGATGATCATACAGTTTACACGACTTACTGAACAATTTACACTAAGGATTCTAAAATACTTTTGTTTCTTGTTTTTTTCGGGTTAAACGATCCGAGCCGAGTTTGAGCCTTGCTAAAGCTCGAGCTCGATTCATTTATAACTTTTTATATATAAAGTATTATGTTTATAGCTCGAGCTCCGCTCATGAAAAATTTCACAAGCTTGGGTTTAACTCATTGTATGATGAGCATAAACGAAATAAAGTTTGATTTGAAGTCGTCGGTTTAGTAAGTGTATTAAGCTCGAACTCGTTAAATTGTTTTGAACATTTATTATTAATATACAAACATAAATCATACATGTACAATTATATGTATGTGTAGTAGGTATATGTGTATATTTTAAAGATTCGTTTATGCTCGCGACCCTAAACGAGCCTCGAAGATGAAGCTCGAGCTCTAACTCATTTATTAAATGTGCCCCAAGGCTCAAACTAAGCTCAAACTTGTAGCAAAAGAAACAACACACAAACTCAGGACTAGAAAACGGAAATATATAAAAACTTCAAGGTCTAAACAAGTCACACTCTCATAATACCCAAAATTTAGGGTTTTGAGTTAGTGCTCTATGCCTCTATATATTCAGCCTCCATCAACACTCAATGTACTCCTGTCTTCTTATCTAGTGTGTGTAAATTTTGTGTGTTTAATGCTATGTTTTCAAAAGTTTTATAAAAAAAAATATCGACATGTCAAGAGAGTTGGGCTCATAATGTTTTATGATTTTTTTTTTGTCCTTCTCTTCTATCATAAGTCACATGACATATATATATGTGTCAAAATTTCTTCTATTTTTTTAGCCTCTTCTTTCAGCTACAAGATTATTCTTGTTGGCTTTGTTCTGGGGGCATAAATTAAATTCCAAAAACCAGATTATTTTTATCCATATGGGTTTTAGATCTCATATGGGTATCCTAGTTTTTGGTAAATTCTTATAATATTCAATGTTATAGATCTAAATTGTTTTTGTTTGTTTNTTTTTTTTTTTTTTTTTTTTTTTTTTTTTTTTTTTTTTTTTTTTTTTTTTTTTTTAAAAACGATTTATATTTTCTCTAATGGGTATGTAACAATTACATATATATATACACATAAAAGAAACAAAATGGTTAATTTTCTAAAGAAACAATGTCTCTAAACAGAATAATAATATGATATGATTTTACACTTGTGTTTTCACTATAAAGTGAAATAAAGAAACGATATGGGTAAGATCTCTATATATCATGTCATGTTAGATTGTCACCCCAAGTGATGCACAGATGGGCTAAAGACCAACTTGAAAAAGCTTGATCTAAAACCCCACCCGGACCAACAGACCTAATTGGTCATTATATTTCCCACCCAAGCCAGTCTGAGCTAAACTCAAATCTCAAAAAGCCGAGCTTTTAATAAAATAAAAGCACATTTCTTTTCAAGAAGACCTAAGTTATGTGTTATTTTTACATAATAACATACAACAAAAGAATTACTAAAAAATGAATGATGAAAATACAACAAAGATATAATCCACTTATCAGTAAGTACGACTTGTTTGAATGGATAAAAGTTATTGCTGTGGTTTATGTTTCTCATTAATGTCGTAGTTATTGAAGATTTCAATTAAGGTGCATTTTGCGATTGAAGAAGTAACAACTTTTAAGTTTTCAATTAACATGTACTTCAATGACTTTAAATGCTTATAACTAGTATTCCTTACCTAGACTACTATTTTAACTACCCTTGTGAAAGTATAACGCACATTGAAATTTTTGCTTTTATGAAAAATAAACAGTTAAGTGTTCTTATTTATAATGAAACGGATCTTTTATTAATTGCACTCTTTTCTTGTATAAGTATGTGATGAATGAATTGAGTAAGTTATCAATTCATAGTTTTTCCTCTTTTGCCCAAATGGTCTAGACCACTGGTAGCATGCGCCATTCACGGTGCCATGCCAGTGGCGTGCGTCAAAACAAAGTTTCCTTTTATATTTTATTTTTATCGATAAAAGTGGTTATGTGTCTTGAGTTCGTGTGGGTGTGTGCTGACTTTTTATCACATCCTTTTGTTAACATCACAATTTAGCTCCAATTGGTCAACCGAAACGCCCAGCCTGCTTGAACCAAGTTACTCGAATTGATTTGAAAAGCAAAATTTGCATCTATCTTCACTAAGCTCTTTGAGTCAACTCTTATTGGAAATTTTGACCAGGTATTATCGTTTGTTTGACCAATTTATCTTATATGGATATAGAAAGCAAGATAAGTAGCTAATTGCATGAGTTAGCAAATCTAAAAAAAAAAAGGTAAAGAAAGAAACAAGACTACTTTGATCAATTTTCTTAGCTATTCCATAAAAGATTATATAAATATGAATCTGATACACCTCATAAATGAAGACATCGTAAATCATCAACACCAACAAACATCATATAATACGAGTATATAAAAGAGTTCATCCTCTTCATTTGTGTATCATCTATTTTTGCATCTTCGTGAATCATCATCATTAATCATTATATATCATGTAATAGCAGGCCAACACCGTCAAAAGATAACAATTTCCTCATAATTCATAAATAGTTTATCTATAGCAATAGTTGAACCTCCAAAACTTATTCCAATAAGGACATCTACCATAACAAATCTTTGTAAATGTTTATAATAGTGTAAAGTCATTTTAAATCATCAATTCATATTTTTTTTTTCTTGTTATAAACATTTCTCTACTATGTGTAAACTTGTTTAAGATTTATAAAAATCTCATTAAACACAAATACATTAAATTTAGAAGAGGTTCAAGATGTTAGACCTTTTCATTCCACATTAGCATGAAAAATATTTCCACTGCGGTAAACAAAAAAATAGACATTTTCACATTTTTTTTAAGAGAGTTGGGCTCATAATGTTTTATGATTTTTTTTTTGTCCTTCTCTTCTATCATAAGTCACATGACATATATATATGTGTCAAAATTTCTTCTATTTTTTTAGCCTCTTCTTTCAGCTACAAGATTATTCTTGTTGGCTTTGTTCTGGGGGCATAAATTAAATTCCAAAAACCAGATTATTTTTATCCATATGGGTTTTAGATCTCATATGGGTATCCTAGTTTTTGGTAAATTCTTATAATATTCAATGTTATAGATCTAAATTGTTTTTGTTTGTTTTAAGTAAATTTGCCTCACCTTTCGGCTGCAAGTGCATAGATTTATTAATTTAAGTCATTAATATTCTTGCTGGCTATGTTCTCGAGGCATATATAATTTCATTGTGGGGGTGCTTTTTTATACCTTGGTTTAGTTTTTATTACTAATCTTGGTTTGCCTTCCTCTGGCATATTTTATATACTTACAGTATGTTAAGTTGTTTGAAGTAGTGATAAGTACGGAATAGATTAATTCATGAAAAGGGCTACCGGCGCAGCTTGTTGCTCGTTTGTAAATCCAAATTAATTCTAAGAAATATCTTTTTCATAAATTCATGATACCAAGCTTAGTAACTCCAAGCAGATGATAAATCAAAGTGTTTATGTATTCAAATTTGTTATGTTACAACTTATTTTTATGTATCAAGCTTAGCAACTCAAAGGGCTATGAGAGTTGGGCTCATAATGTTTTATGATTTTTTTTTTTGTCCTTCTCTTCTATCATAAGTCACATGACATATGTACGTGTCGAAATTTCTTCTATTTTTTAGCCTCTTCTTTCAGCTACAAGATTATTCTTGTTGGCTTTGTTCTGGGGGCATAAATTAAATTCCAAAAACCAGATTATTTTTATCCATTTGGGTTTTAGATCTCATATGGGTATCCAGTTTTTGGTAAATTCTTATAATATTCAATGTTATATATAGTAGATCTAAATTGTTTTTGTTTGTTTTAAGTAAATTTGCCTCACCTTTCGGCTGCAAGTGCATAGATTTATTAATTTAAGTCACTAATATTCTTGCTGGCTATGTTCTCGAGGCATATATAATTTCATTGTGGGGGTGCTTTTTTATACCTTGGTTTGGTTTTTATTACTAATCTTGGTTTGCCTTCCTCTGGCATATTTTATAAACTTACAGTATGTTAAGTTGTTTGAAGTAGTGATAAGTACGGAATAGATTAATTCATGAAAAGTGCTATCGGCGCAGCTTGTTGCTCGTTTGTCTTCCAAGTCATGGAAATCCAAATTAATTCATGAAATATCTTTTCATAAATTCATGATACCAAGCTTAGTAACTCAAAGCAGATGATAAATCGAAGTGTTTATGTATTCAAATTTGTTATGTTACAACTTATTTTTATGTATCAAGTTTAGTAACTCAAAGGGCTTAGGGCTGTTTGTTTAGAAACTACACATTTGGGCCTTATTCAAAGTAGGCTAAGCTTAAATTGGGCCTAATCCAGATTGGTATTATGAAGTTAAAGGCCCGTTTTATTAGCCCAGTTATCTTTGTTTTTGTATTGTGTCATGTGTGGGTGGTTTTTATAAAAGAGTATCTATTTAAGTATAGATAATACACAAAGTAAGGGGAGTCTANAAAAAAAAAAAAAAAAAATTTGTTTTTGAATCTAACGGCTATATAGCTGTTTTTTTGAAAAAAAAAAAAATTTTTAACCCCCAAAAACTTATAAATACTACCCCAAATCAATCCTAAACTCATATACTTCTATCAAAACCTTACTAACTCTCATATTACACACACCTCTTTCAAAAATGAATCCAAACAATGATCCCAACAATCCTATGTACGACCCTCATTATGATGTTTTTTTTAATGATGATCGAGAACGATATATTCAAAGTTATGCGGCGTACGAACAATTTTTAGCTTTGCATAATCAAGAAGCGGAGGGGTCCGGTTCGCATGAAAAGAGAACAAGGGCATACATACCACGCGAACGGGAAGATGCGGAACAACATTTAATCGAAGACTATTTTGGTGACGATGAGAACGATCCTAAATATCCCGAAGATAATTTTAGGCGAAGGTATCGTATGAGTTCCAGACTTTTTAATAGAATTCTCAATGACATTTTAAGCTATAATGTTCAACCTCTTCCCGAGTACTTTCAATTTTTTAGACCAAGTTTTGATGCATGTGGTCGTTCTAGTATTGGTCCTATTTTGAAGCTAACATCCGCCATCCGCCAATTGGCGTACGGCACTGCACCTGATGCATTAGATGAATATTTGCAAATTGGTGAACGTTGTTCCCGAAAATGTTTAGATGCATTTTGTAAATGCATACATATTTTATACGGCGAAAAATACTTAAGGCAGCATTAATGCAGATGACATTGAAAGAATATATGCATTGCATGAAGAAAAACATAAACTCCCGGGAATGCTCGGGAGTATTGATTGTATGCATTGGGATTGGAAAAATTGTCCAAAGGCCTTGGCAGCTCAATTCAAAAGACGTGATCATAAATACCCAACTATTATGTTGGAAGCGGTTGCGGATCAAAGATTATGGATTTGGCATGCATATTTTGGGGTTCCAGGGGCTAATAATGATCTTAATGTGTTATACGGTTCACCCTTATTTGATGCTGAACTTGCCGGTACAGCTCCGTTATGTCCATTTGAAGTTAACGGACATACATATAACAAAGGTTATTATTTAGCCGACGGCATTTATCCGACATGGTCCGTGTTTGTGAAATCGTTTAGTGTTGCAAGGACTGGAGTTTATATGTTTTCTTGTTATTACATTTGACGATTTTTTTGTTACCTTAAGGTCGTTGGGGAATTTACGATCATACCACAGTGCTGTTCAAATCAACACCTGAAGGATTTTACATGATACTTGTATATGTTTTTCATGATATTGGAAGACGAAAGGATCGAGGGAAATTTAAGAGAGACATTCGTTGATCCAACTCGAACCATGCTTTTTGTTATCGGATATGTGGACTTGCATTTGAGGGAAAATAATTTTGAGATCGTTTTTCGTTGCTACGACCAGCTTTGTACAAGACCTTAGTTTTTTTTGTTTAATGTGTGTTTTGTTGTATATTTTAAAAATGAAGTTTATTAGTTATGTGTATTATTTTTAGGTAAAGATAAAAAAAAAAAAAAAAAAAAATGCCAACGGCACCAGAAATTCTGGTGCCAACGGATACCCCTGAAATGTGGTGCCATAGGATTTCTGGTGCCATAGAGCTTTTTGCTGACGTGGCACCATTTTTTGCCAACGGCACGAGGCCTTTGGCACCACGGTACCCAGTGCTCTTAATTGTTACATTATGGATTTATAGAACGGATTAGAACATGTGACACACACTACTTTACAGTAGAAAACATGGATGCCATAGATGAATTTGACCGGAGCTTTAAGGAAAACCCTTTGAGCATGTTAAATTATGCTTATTCATGGCCAAATGCCCTATTTTGATGCATGGAAATAAGGGAAAATCACAAAAAATACTTATTTACTTGATATTTTCATATAAATAAAATCTAAAAAATTTCGCATCGCAAGTAATGTTTGGTGAAATGGTTGTGAAATGGTTTTGTGCGATATCTTTTATAAAATTAGTATTTATGTGTGTTCTTAAAATGATTTATATTTTCCCTAATGGGTATGTAACAATTACATATGTACACACAAAAGAAACAAAATGGTTAATTTGATATCATTTTACACTTGTGTTTTCACTATAAAGTGAAATAAAGAAACGATATGAGTAAGAGCTCTATATATCATGCCATACACATCTCGCCAAACCTATGTGGCTAATGTTATGGCGATGTCATGTCAGATTGTCACCACAGGTGATGCACAAATGGGTTAAAGACCAACTTGAAAAAGCTTGATCTAAAACCCCACCCGGCCCAACAGACCTAATTGGTCATTATATTTCCCACCCAAGCCAGTCTGAGCTAAACTCAAAGCTCAAAAAGCCGAGCTTTTTATAAAATAAAAGCACATTCCTTTTCAAAAGAAGACCTAAGTTATGTGTTATTTTTACATAATAACATACAACAAAAGAATTACTAAAAAATGAATGATGAAAATACAACAAAGATATAATCCACTTATAGTAAGTACGACTTGTTTGAATGGATAAAAGTTATTGTTGTGGTTTATGTTTCTCATTAATGTCGTAGTTATTGAAGATTTCAATTAAAGTGCATTTTGCGATTGAAGAAGTAACAACTTTTAAGTTTTCAATTACCCTTGTGAAAGTATAACGCGTATTTTAATTTTTGCCATTATGAAAAATAAACAGTTAAGTGTTCTTATTTATAATGAAACGGATCTTTTATTAATTGCACTATTTTCTTTTATAAGTATGTGATGAATGAATTGAGTAAGTTATCAATTCATAGTTTTTCCTCTTTTGCCCAAATGGACTAGACCACTGGTAGCATGCGCCATTCACGGTGCCATGCCAGTGACGTGCGTCAAAACAAAGTTTCCTTTTATATTTTATTTTTATCGATAAAAGTGGTTATGTGTCTTGAGTTCGTGTGGGTGTGTGCTGACTTTTTATCACATCCGTTTGTTAACATCACAATTTAGCTCCAATTGGTCAACCAAAACGCCCAGCCCGCTTGAACCAAGTTACTCGAATTGATTTAAAAAGCAAACTTTGCATCTATCTTCACTAAGCTCTTTGAGTCAACTCTTATTGGAAATTTTGACCAGGTATTTGCTATATCTTTTGTTTGACCAATTTATCTTATATGGGTATAGAAAGCAAGATAAGTAGTTAATTGCATGAGTTAGCAAATCTAAAAAAAAAGGTAAAGAAAGAAACAAGACTACTTTGATCAATTTTCTTAGCTATTCCATGAAAGATTATATAAATATGAATCTGATACACCTCATAAATGAAGACATCGTAAATCATCAACACCAACCAACATCATATAATACGAGTATATAAAAGAGTTCATCCTCTTCATTTGTGTATCATCTATTTTTGCATCTTCGTGAATCATCATCATTAATCATTATATATCATGTAATAGCAGGCCAACACCGTCAAAGATAACAATTTCCTCATAATTCATAAATAGTTTATCTATAGCAATAGTTGAACCTCCAAAACTTATTCCAATAAGGACATCTACCATAACAAATCTTTGTAAATGTTTATAATAGTGTAAAGTCATTTTAAATCATCAATTCATAATTTTTTTTTTCTTGTTATAAACATTTCTCTACTATGTGTAAACTTGTTTAAGATTTATAAAAATCTCATTAAACACAAATACATTAAATTTAGAAGAGGTTCAAGATGTTAGACCTTTTCATTCCACATTAGCATGAAAAATATTTCCACTACGGTAAACAAAAAAATAGACATCTTCACATTTTTTTTAAACATTTTCGTAAACCACCATAGTGGATGCTTACGAAGTCCAAGTAATAAGAAATACGATCCTATTACATGTCATTATTTCATAATTAACATTCGATTTACTAGCTACTATAGCTAACCAGGATTTTTGCATTACCTTTACTGTTAACGACTCATTCTTAGTACTCATTAATTAGAATGCTAAAACACAAGATTCATTCATTAGAATGTCTTCTTCCATTTTCGTGTGTGGACAATTATGACCGCAAAATTCCACAGTCCAACAAAATCCTCAAAAACAAATTAATTAGCTGGTTTTAATGTAAAATGCAGATACATAAAATGACATGAATGAATTATTACATTTGGAAAATGATGAAACTCTCTACGTTCTAGAGAAGTAATTTTGTCACAGTCTCGTAAAAAAGACGTACATGATAATATGAAAGATCGATGTTCCAGACTCTCGTTGGAATGGAAAAAAGAATAGTAAATATTGATCCAATTCACATTTACACCACACAAATCAAATTAGTATTTTTTTTCCCATTCTAGCAAGAGAGTGGAACATCGATCCAACGTATATCATGTGCGTCTTTTTCTTAAAAGACCCTGAAAAAATTACTTCTTCTCCGAAACATGGAGAGTCTCACCATTTTCCAAAGGTAATTAATTTACTCCGGTCATTTTATGTACATTAAAACTAGCTAATTAATTTATTTATGGGGATTTTGTTGAAATGTGGAATATAGATGTCCTAAATGTCCACACAAAAAATGGAAGAAGACACTCCGATGAATGAACCTTTTGTTACGGCATGCTCTAATTCAAATGAGTAGTGTGACGATGACGAGTCTGGAGTCGTTAACAGTAGAGGAAATGCAAAAAACTGGTTAGCTAAAACAAGTGTTAATTATGAAATATTGACACGTAATAGTACTAGGACTTCTTATAGCAATAAGTTTTGGAGTTTCAACTATGCTATAAATAAACTATCTATGAATTATGAGGAAATTGTAATCTTTTGAATGTGTTGGAATTCTTACGTATCCTCTTCTATCATCATCATCGTCCATTCTGCATCTTCGTGAATCATCATTATCTATTGTGTTATCATGAATCATCATCATTTTGTATCTTCGTTTTCGGCATCATCGAATGCAATAAATAGTCATTGATCATTAGCATCTTCGTTGATAGTCATCATCACCCAACGTCATCATCCTCAAAACACCATATCATAAGTGAGTTATGTTTATCATCGTATGAGAACCGGAAATCAAACCACAACGAAAAAGACCAAAATAAAGAAACAAATGTCAATATCATGAATAAATCTTAGGGGTTGCGAACAATAAATTAATCACAAAGCATGGATCTAGATAGATGAACTTTTTGACCTGCTAAAAATTTGATTTCTATATCAAGATGACTCGCCATAAACGTCCCAGCCCCACAAGTCTCACTCGGGCACTCTTTCCTCGTCTTGTAAAATTACATGTTCTTAAATATATCAAAATTAAGTGAAAACTTGATTTAATAACATAGATTATAACACTACCCAACAAAACAGATAAAAAATCCAAATTTTAAAGCATGTTTCCCATTATCAGATCTTACTGGTCTTAAACAGACTAATCAAACTCATTATATGTTTCCCATTAGTGTCATATAGACATCTTTGTATTTTGCTCAATTATATGTTCTTCAATTAGGTTAGACGCATGGTTTGGCTTCTGGTTATTCGTCTACCATCATTCTTGCCTTTTGGAGTCTGGTTATTCATCTACCATCATTATTGCCTTGATCATTCAGATTTTGACTTGATTCTTCTTTCGTTTCCGTGTTGAGTTCTCTGTTTCTTCAGATTCATGTGCTTGATCTTGATCAGGTTTCTCTAGTTGAGATTCTTCAAGTGCACTTTTGTCGGTATAGTTATTTTTGGACTTATCTTCCTTTTTGATGTGGCTTTCCAGAGCAGCTTCACTCATAACTTTTTCAAAAGTCTCATCAATGTTCAGTAGATATTCCGGGTTTATTGGTATTTTTTTATCCTCATAAGTCATAAATCTTACGGATAACCTTCATGTTTTTCAGACTTTTTTTCACCAAGGGCTGCTGATTTCCCATCCTAGCACTAAGATGAGCATAGTCTTGTTGTAAATAGGGGAAAAGCAGTTAAAAGGATAACAAAATTCGTTTCATATGGTTCTTTAGATGTGATTAATTTAATTTAACATATAAAGAATAATATTTTAAATTGGTTTATATTCACTTACCTCCCATTTCAATTGAACTTTTCAATCAGTTCTTCATCAATCTTCCACATTTCCAACCCTTCCTCTACCATATATAAATTAATCAAACTAACCTGCACAAAAAAGACGCATCCCCCTATAAACTTCATATTCCTTTTTCCTTTCCCATCATCCCTGCCGTTTTTGAGAGCTGTTATAGCCAAAGATGCCCATGGTTGTTTCTTGAGAGCATTTACATCCTTCACGTAATTAAGCATGTTCTTTCCAAGCTGAATACGCTTTGGGGGGCAAACAACATACCACATTGCTAAAAGCGCAAATGCTAGCTTAATATCATTTTCGTCCCCTTTTTCATCTTTGAGTATATCTTTGACCTTTTTCATGGAAATATCTGTCCCATGTCTCTTTCCTTGAAAGACAGCAAAATTTCTCTTCTAAATCCATGTCTTCTTTACTCTGATCATCTGGAATAGGGTCTTCTATACTCTGATTATTTGGAATAGGTTTATTAGTTCCCTCCTCTATCCCCATTAGTGTAGAGAAGTCTTCCTTTGTAACCTTCATGATTTCTCTCCCCATCCCCTTAGACAATCATAAATTCATATCCTCGCCAAGACTTAGTAATAGAATCAAGAATACTTCTGGTAGTTGCGTCTTTATCTTCTTCCTCAGATTCAAAAAATGTGCAAACGGGCTGTCCTTTAACCTTCCCTTATTAATCTCAGGTATCTTAACCAAGGTTTCAATAAAATGGTTTATATAACATGTTACGCGATATAGAGATCTCTTTTTCCCGTCCACTACCTTGTCTTCGTATTTCTCTTTCTCTTCTTTGGGCAAATGCGTCCACTCCTCCGACACCTCACACCACTTTTACTAGCCTTTTGTTGCCCTTCAATTTCCTAAGTAACATCAATTTTAGCATGTTAGTAACATCAATTTTAGCATGTTAAAATTAACCATTCTTCCTAATTTTCTTCTACAGAAAATAAAAAATAATTCAAAAACAAAGAAATACACTCACTGGTTAAATGCATTTGCACGTCGCGGGCCTTGGTCAAGAGCTAAAATACACTCATCAATCTCCATGTTTTGCTTGCTCTCGTTACACTCATCGATTTCCATGTTTTGGTTGCTCTCGTTGAAATTCTCCATGACTTGTTGTCTATAAAAATATTTCACAAATATATAAATACACACACCCTTGAATAGAAAATAAACAAACAACATGATGGTATATTAATCTCGCCATCAACTTCTTGGTTCTTAAAATGAACCTAGGTTCAAGATGGTTTTTTCAAGGGACAAGTTTCAAGATGGTTTTTTGCAAACGGCTTATATTCCCACAAACTTGCAGCTTATATTCCCACAAACTTGAACCTTGCATATATTATAACTAAAAGCACCAGATCAACACCAACATTCTACCAAACATCGCCTATATGCCTCACTAAAGATTCTAGCAAACATTGGTCCACAAAATTTGGCCACCAACACTCCAATGTAGTTCAAACATAAAGCATATGGACCACATTGAAATTTCCATTTTCTTTCCAATATGTTTAAATTTTACATTTGACTAATCTTTTGGACCTAATATGAGATAACATGTGTCGTTGCTGAGAGATGATACTTGACGGCTTTATTAGTAATAATGATCAAGAGCTGAATCTACCATTAATCATATCTATATGTCTGTTTAACTTTTAAAACGACCAGCCACTTATTAGGGGGTAGACACACGCAAGCATGTGCATGCCTTGAATTCATTTTTGTACTACTTTTACCCTATTTAGCATTCTGGAACCAACATAGACTTAATATCTCTCAAATCGAGCTACTTAAAGCAACATCAGAACTGGTACAACTGTCTACAAATAGTTGCACATCTTTGTGGATTCTATGACCTATGTTACGACTTTTTATGTCCTACAAGAGCTTATTTTCCACTTGAGTTACCAATAAGAAGTTTCAAAAGAATAGTATTTGACACAGAGAATAGAGTATAACCAAGTTACCAGACCCATAAAAGAGCGAGCCGCCGCAATTGCTTATCACTTACAGTGTTGCCATACTTGTTGCAATTTCAGACATGTAATATTCGAAATTAGACACATATCCGCTTGTATCTAAGTTTACTGAACTTACAATAACGTGAAATTTCTAATGGTTTATACTTAAATAGTTGGCCCTTCCTATTGCTTTGCCTCAGTTGAGATTGTTTCCTTAAGCTAGTACCATTCAGTTGACTAACAAATACTTCCTTTATATAAAGTAAATGCACAACATTCTAACATAGTTTAGACATTTTTTTACTTTAAACAGAAATTCCTATCATTTTTTTACAACAATTCCTATATATATATATATATATATATATATATATATATATATATATATATATATATATATATATATATATATATATATATATATATATATATATATATATATATATTTTTACTTTAAACAACAAAGAAGTAAAATCACTAACCAATGCTATATTTTTTACTGAATTCTGGTAGAAGTTTTAAAGACAAGCTTTCAATTCTAAACGCTAAAAGCTAAACGATCGAAAATTCATTGCCAAACACAACCTATTAGTTCACAACAGAAGGAGGAATTTCGGTGTCATTTCAATCTTCAATTATGATGTTCACATTTCAACATTTGTTTGTATCTGATTTAGTGATTTATACCCCTTTTAGATGATCATGGTGCCAATAGTTTTATGATAGTAACTAAAATAAACAAGTAATGTCACAATTTAGGTACGTAGCACTTGAGGTAAAACATCATAAACACTAAAAATATATTGAGTTCGACTAAAACATAAAAGCATTGACATACAGTGATGTAAATTGAAGATTCGGGTTTCGCAATTGAGATTAGAGTTCTTTAGTTGAGAGTTACCTTTTTCGCAATTGAAGATTGGGAATGCAATATGAAATAATTTGAATTGTGGCTAGAATATTTGACCTAGAAGAAGAACGATTTAAAAATAGATTCACCTATTCCCACTTGTATTAGAGAAATTGGGAGTATGTCATTTTTGTTTGAGAGTATGTCGTTTTTGTTTTTGGGAGTGGGAACAGATAACCAAAAGTCAAAAATTCAAATAACTTTTTGGTTGAAAAATGTGGAACTTTCTTTTGTTAATATGTTGTTTTAGTTAACACGGTCCAAAATGTCAATTTTAACAAATGTGATTGAAACAAACTTTACGTTAAAACTTCAATAATTTAATACTCGATAAATTATTAACATCGATAAAATTAACAATTTGTCCAATCCTAACTTTGGACGGTACAAATTTGGACCCCCAATCAATAAAATAACAAGATAATAATTCTTTTGAAACTTCGGTATATATATACTGATCCCATCGAAACTATAAATTACTAATTACTAAATTTCCATATATATAAGATTGATCCGTCGAAATGTCTTCAATAGCTTGAACCTCGTAACATTCGTTAAATATTAATTCGTTAAATGTTACTTGGAACTTGTTTTTCTAATTTATTTTTCATCTCTAACTAGTATACATTGTAAATTATTGGACTTGATTATTTAAAGGCCATACGTAAAACTTCTTTATATTAATATATTATTAATTTATCGATATAATAATATCTTGCTAAATTAATAAAGTATCTCGGTCCCAACATTATTAGTTTACCGATTAATAAAGTATCCCAGTCCTAACATTATTAACATTATTAATTCATAGAGTGCCCGAGTGAGACTTGTGGCGAGGTATACAGTAAAAACTCTAAAATTAATAATGTTAGGACCGGGATACTTTATTAATTTAGAGAGATATTATTATATCGATAAATTAACAATTTATTAATTTAAAGAGGTTACGTATTGCCTTTAAGTACTCAAGTCCAATATACTAGTTACAATGTATACTAGTTAGAGTTGAAAAATAAATTAGAAAAACAAATTCCAAGTAACATTTAACGAATAAACATTTAACGAATGTTACGAGGTTCAAGCTATTGAAGAAATTTTGACGGGTCAATCTTATATATATTGATTTTTTTTAGTAATTATTAGTTTATTATTTTATCGATTGGGGTCCAAATTTGTACTGTACCCAAGTTAGGACTCGACGAATTAATAAATTTATCATTGTTATTAATTTATCGAATATAAAATTATTGAGGTTTTAACGTAAAGTTTGTTTCAATCACATTTGTTAAAATTATTGTGTTAAATAAAAAAACATATTAACAAAAGAAACTTTTCACATTTTTCAACCAAAAAGTTATTTGTTTTTTGATTTTTGGGTATCTGCTCCCACTCCCAAAAACAAAAACGACATACTCTCAAACAAAAATTACATACTCCCAATTTCTCTAATACGTGTGGGAATAGGTGAATCTATTTTGTTCTTCTTCTAGGTCAATTATTCTAGCCACAATTCGAATTATTCCATACTGCATCCCAAATCTTCAATTGCGAAGAAGGCAACTCTCTACTGAAGAACCCTAATCTCAATTGGGAAACCCCAATCTTCAATTTACACCACTGTATGTCAATGTTTTTTTTTTCTGCTTTAGTCGAATTCGTTACATTTTAGTGTTTATGAAGTTTTATCTCAAGTGCTACGTACCTAAATTGTGACATTACTTGTTTATTTTAGTTACTATCATAAAACTATCATAAATCACTAAATCAGATACAAACAAATGTTGAAATGTGAACATCATAATTGAAGATTGAAATGACATATGAAATTCCTCCTCCTGTTGTGAACTAATAGGTTGTGTTCGGCAATGAATTATGGATTAATAGCCTCTATGGCGCAGCCTGAGGACATCTTAAATGTTGTGACTATGAGATTTGGCAGATGGATGTCAAAACCGCCTTCTTAAATGGTCGCCTAGATGAGGACATCTATATGGCGCAGCCTGAGGGGTTTGTGGATCCAGATTTTCCAAAGCGTGTATACAAGCTTCAAAAATCCATTTATGGATTGAAGCAAGCATCACGTCAATGGAATAAAAGATTTGATGAAGAAATCAAAAGATTTAGATTTTTTCAAAATCTTGATGAGCCATGTGTATACCACAAAGCTAGTGAGAGTGATGTAATTTTCCTTATTTTATATGTTGATGACATATTGATCATGGGAAAAGACATTCCAAGTTTGCATGAAGTTAAGGCATATCTTGGAAAGTGTTTTTCTATGAAAGATTTAGGGGAAGCTGCATTCATTCTGGGAATTAAGATATATAGAAATAGATCTCAGCGATTAATTGGATTAAGCCAAAGTGCTTACAGCCTTACATTGATAAAATATTGAAGAGATTCAATATGCAAAATTCCAAACAGGGATATTTGCCAATGCAAGAACATCATGGCTTGAGTAGCAAAGTTGGTGCTTCAACACCTGCAGAGGTGCAACGCATGAAGAAAGTTCCTTATGCTTCGGCTGTGGGATCTATTATGTATGCGGTGAAAAGCACAAGGCCAGATGTGGCGTTTTCTCATAACTTAACCGGTCGATATCAGAAGAATCCAGGTGAAGCTCACTGGACTGCTGTTAAGAATATTCTTAAGTACCTTAGGGCTACTAAAGATGTATTCTTAGTTTATGGGGGTAATCCAGATCCAAATGCAGAACTTGATGTTACAGGTTACTGCGATGCTCCCGTTCTAAGGAACAGGCCTGTCGTTGCTGAATGGAAGCATGAAGTCCAAAGACGGGTTAATGCTGAGATTTCAGGGGGATTTGGTTTAGGTTTTTTTAGGCGAGTGGAGGAACACATTAGAAGCGCAAGACTGGCGAAGACAAAATGTTCATTCTAAGCAATGTGGATGTCTTGCCTTAGAAGACAACGAGCATGTGATGGAGGCTGAAGAAGGAGAGGAGGACGATGAGCATTTGATGGAGGCTGAACCTGATGAACAAGCAACTCCGCAAACAACTCCATTTACTGAACCAACAACTTCATTTACTGAACAAATAACAGTAAATCTGCTATTTGATGAGCCAGTTGTTGCACAAGATGACCCATCTGAAGAAGATCAACCAATTGATGCATATAAAGTTGAAGAAGATGATCTATCTGAAGAAGATGGCCCATCTGAAGAAGTTGATTCAAATCAAGTTGAAGGAGTACAACCCAGGAGGTCCAAAAAAGAGAAGAAAAAACCTAATAAGTACACTCCCTCTGCTTATGACCAGAAGACTCGGGCTGAAGGTGACGTGGCTGTTAACTCCATGGTCATTTGAACCATCACAGAAAGGAAAAACAGGGTACTGAAGGAGATGGTTAATTCCATGTTGTCCTATTCAGGACTAAGTCAAGGGTTCTGGGGTGAAGCTATGTTAACAGCTTGCTATTTATTAAATAGGGTTCCCAATAAAAGGAACAAGGTTACCCCTTATGAACTCTGGACTAAAAAGAAACCCAACCTGAATTATCTCAGGGTGTGGGGTTGTAGGGCTGTTGTAAGACTCCCTGATCCAAAATTGAAAACTTTGGGTGAAAGAGGCATTGAATGCATCTTTGTTGGATATGCTGAGCATTCCAAGGCTTATAGGTTCTATGTTATTGAACCTAATGAATATGTTTCAATTAACTCAATAATTGAATCAAGGGATGCACTATTTGATGAGAATAGATTCTCATCAGTCCCTAGACCAAGTCACAGGATTCCAAATGGAACTGATGACATTGGTGTATCAGGGGTCCCTGAGAAGGTCACTGATGAGGTTGTGGTTCAACAACCTGAACCTGAGCTCAGAAAGAGCAAAAGGGTCAGGACTCCAAAGTCATTTGGACCTGAGTTTCAATTATATCTAGTTGAAGGTACAAGGAGTGAGGTCTCTGACCAATACTCCTATTGCTTCATTGTTGAGGATGACCCCAAAACATTTGAAGAAGCAATGAAGTCCCAGGATGTTGCTTTCTGGAAAGAAGCAATAAATGATGAAATTGATTCCATCATGGGCAACAACACTTGGGTGTTGGTTGATCTACCACCAGGTTGCAAACCTCTAGGTTGCAAATGGATTTTCAAAAGGAAAATGAAGGTAGATGGAACTATTGAAAAGTTCAAGGCAAGGCTGGTCATTCAGGGCTTTAAACAAAAGTCAGGAATAGACTATTTTGATACTTATGCCCCTGTGGCACGTATCAGTACCATAAGATTGCTGATTGCTTTGGCATCAATTCACAATCTGATTATACATCAGATGGATGTGAAGACAGCTTTCTTGAATGGTGAATTGGATGAGGAGGTTTACATGAACCAACCTCAGGGCTTCATCATGCCTGGCAATGAAAACAAGGTGTGCAAACTGATTAAGTCCTTATATGGACTGAAACAGGCACCTAAGCAATGGCATCAAAAGTTTGATGAAGTGGTTTTGTCTAGTGGTTATGTTCTTAACCAAGCTGACAAATGTGTATATAGCAAATTTGATGAATCTGGTAAAGGAGTCATCATTTGCCTATATGTTGATGACATGTTGATCTTTGGAACTGACCAAAATCAAGTTGACCTGACAAAGGAATTTTTGTCATCAAGGTTCTCCATGAAGGACATGGGGGAGGCTGATGTTATCCTTGGTATAAGGATTAAACATGAAAGCAATGGTATATCAATTTCTCAGTCTCATTACATTGAGAAGGTACTGAAGAAATTTAATTGCTTTGATTGTACTCCAGTGAGTACTCCTATGGATACAACTGAGAAGCTGATGCCTAATACTGGCAAAGCTGTATCTCAACTTGAGTATTCTAGGGTAATTGGCTGCCTGATGTATGCCATGACTTGTACAAGGCCTGATATTGCTTTTGCAGTGGGAAAATTGAGCAGGTATACTAGTAATCCTAGTGCTCAACACTGGCAAGCAATTCAGAGGGTACTGAAGTATTTGAAGAGAACTATGGATTATAGTCTCTCATATACTGGTTATCCATCAGTGTTGGAAGGTTACACTGATGCAAGTTGGATCAGTAACACTGAAGACAATTCGTCTACCAGTGGCTGGGTATTCCTACTTGGTGGAGGTGCAATTTCTTGGGCATCCAAGAAGCAAACTTGCATTACCAGTTCAACAATGGAATCTGAATTTGTGGCTTTAGCAGCTGCTGGTAAAGAAGCTGAATGGTTGAAAAACTTGCTTCTTGAGATTCCATTGTGGCCTAAACCTATGGCACCCATTTCTATCCGGTGTGATAGTGCTGCTACATTGGCAAAGGCTTATAGCCAGATGTACAATGGGAAGTCTAGACACCTAGGTGTCAGGCATAGCATGATTCGTGAGCTTATCATGAATGGGGTGATATCTATAGAGTTTGTAAGATCTCAACAGAACTTAGCTGATCACTTGACGAAGGGTTTGGCTAGAGACTTGGTTTTAAAGTCTGCTAAAGGGATGGGTTTAAAGTCCAACTTAGTCACTGAATGCTAGGACACCCAACTCCCTCCTGAGGAAACTTGGGAGTTGAGTTCAATGTGGAAAGCTGAACATTCAGTGTACTGGAGCACATGTTTTACAATCATCCCAAGGTTGTGCTCAGAACCTGCTGAAAAGGAGGATGAAGTCTTTACTTCTCAATGGTTAACTTTCTTTGAAAAAGTGCTAAGCAGGAGCATGAATAAAGAGGAACCACCTATGTAAATGTTGAAGTTTTGCCGCTTCAGGAAGCTATGGACTTTTAGCTTTTACAACATTTATGAATTGGATATGGACACATGGCTTGTATAGTGTCAAGAGTATTTTAGTGTTTGAAAATGTATGTGTATTTTATCTTCAGGTATTCAAATGGGTTGAAGGGTTCAATTCTTTGTAACACCCTGATTCTCGAATATTTGAACGTGTAATTACTAAGATGGAAATTCAATCCTCAGGATATTTTCGTTTATGCATATGTTTGTCTTATGTTTGATTTTCATGCTAAGGAAGTGAACTAAATTTGGGGAGGATTGTTGGAAAATTTAGTGCACTTGAGGGATCAAATCATACTTGGAAATGGGTTTGGAGGTACGGAGTGTACACCCATCAAGTCCCTGATTACCCTGACTCAATAGTGGTTGTGCTAGTGTGAGTCTGCTGCTAGTGTTGTGAGTCTGCTGCTAGGACTCTGCTGCTAGCACTGACTCTGCTGCTAGTGTTGTGAGTCTGCTGCTAAGACTCTGCTGCTAGCACTGACTCTGCTGCTAGTGTTGTGAGTCTGCTGCTAGGACTCTGCTGCTAGCACTGACTCTGCTGCTAGTGTTGTGAGTCTGCTGCTAGGACTCTGCTGCTAGCACTGACTCTGCTGCTAGTGTTGTGAGTCTGCTGCTAGGACTCTGCTGCTAGCACTGACTCTGCTGCTAGTGTTGTGAGTCTGCTGCTAGGACTCTGCTGCTAGCACTGACTCTGCTGCTAGTGTTGTGAGTCTGCTGCTAGGACTCTGCTGCTAGCACTGACTCTGCTGCTAGTGTTGTGAGTCTGCTGCTAGGACTCTGCTGCTAGCACTGACTCTGCTGCTAGTGTTGTGAGTCTGCTGCTAGGACTCTGATGAAATGTAACTGATTTGACCTATTCAAATGACAGTTATATCTACTATTATGACCACGTTTAATTGGTCATGTAACCACTATCTTTGGCTATAATGGGGGTAATTATGTGGAGATTAATGGGCCGATTAATTCTCATAATTCCATTTAATTAGCCATGAGTACTTTCCTATTTAAGAGGAATTATGTTGAGCATGAAAGACACACAGAAAACAAAACACTAATATACGCAAGGGTTATTGATTTGTGCCTAATTCAATAACAAACATTTGGTCTTATCCCAAGTAGATATTCGTGATACCCAGGCATTAGGGTCGAATAGTTTACTTTGGAAAGTGATAACACGATTCCAAGTGATATCCGGTAACCTTAATTGGTACATAGTTAGGCTATTGATTATCTTACCCTGTTCTGGGCTCATAACCTCCAACAGAAACACCAAGTTCCATCATCTTCCATACACGAACTAATAAATCGGCCTCAATTTGAACTATAACAAGAGACTCCCTAATGCTAGATAACAATACAATACTTTCCTGATCGACTGCTAAACTATCAGGAAGGTTTATTTCTGTAAATTCTTCACTTGTCATATCAAATGAAACTATCAAATTCCTAGAATAATCCCCCGATTGATTTCCAAAATGCATGAGCAAACCAATACATAAACCTATCTATTGCTACCTGATTGTATGTAAATGAAATACATTCACGAGGTAAATTCTTGGATAGTCTTCTCCAAGCATTTGTGCTTAATGTAAAAACCTCAAATATAGCCCGTTCATACGAATATAGATTATATGGAAACTTGACTATCATAGGGTCACAAGTGTCGGGACGAACCCCAAAACCAAAAACAGGATAACCACGATCTAATGGACAACACAGATCTATATCAACCGCTTTTCTAATAGTAGGATTCCAGATAAGGGCTTTCCTGGTTCCTGAGTATATATCATAACGATGCAAGAGTAACAAGCCTTGAGAGCTAACTATATCTGGTCCTTTAAGTAGGATAAGAGATGTGGGGACAGTAAGTGAAAACTTGTGCTGAGGGAAAGTATCATCATCTACGATCGATACATATTTTTCGTCAGATTTATTATAACATGATTGGAATCTTACAAGCAGATGATGTCTATGTTTTTGGTGAGTCTGGTACTCAGCAATAAACTCGGAGTTATTGATAAGAGACTTCCATTGTTTCGAAACCAATCTGAATCGAATAAGTGATTTGATAGGCAGATTTCTATGATTTTTGCTTGAATATCGTATGGTATGTTGTGTGACATTATTATATCGATATCGATATTACGGTTTTAAATCGAGATATTGCATGAAAATGAAGGTATATATAATTAATTTTGACATTAGTTTTTGGGCTAAAACCTTTGGAAAGGCACAATATCTTAAGGCCCATTTTTGGTCTTTTGGGTTTCATATGTTATAGACTTTTCATATGGTGTTTTGGAATGGTGGCCTAGTCGAAACTGACTACGTTAATTATTAAATTTTCACTAAATTGGACATCTAAAAGATTCCTGGTCCTCGTAATTTTTGACAAGCAGTGCGCCGATAAATAAAAAATTAGCGATTTAAATTGTTACATATGTTTCATGGGCGACACAGAGAGTACAAAGAACATATGCATGCATGTAAACCAAGTGACAAAGTACAAACACACTATGCATAACCATGTGTTCATAACAAATTAAAAACTAAACTATCTTTTGATTTTTAAGTTATTTTCCCACCTAATTTGTAACAAATTCTTCTCTGATGATTGCATTTGATGTCTTCGTTATTAAGTAGCTAATGGTAGCAATTACGACGTGATTCTTTAGCTTTAAGTTACTTACGGGTATGAATGTTTCTCTCTTTTTGTGTTTACTATCTACTCATGCAATAATATATGTACGTAATGTATTAGTGTTTTTGTTTTTGTTTTTTTTTTTTTGTTTTTTTTAAAGCTGGGTTGGTTTATTTAAGGTATTTTATGGGCTTATTGTGGTTCCTAGCTAGCTCAATATAGAATTAATGTTAACCGACTCCATATAAATATACCCTCAAATTAAACCTCTAAATCCAACACCAATTTTACACACATACATCGATCAATCCTCTGCTAACAAGTTACCACAGGTAAAAATTTCGATTTTTACCGTCAAGTTTTGGTTAAAATTAGTTAATTGTGTGCTTTGATACTCGTAATGATGATCAGTAATTGTGTGAATTAGGGTTTTAGTTAGTTGATTGTGATAATTAGGGTTTTGAATTGTGTGGTAATTCGGGGTCAGGTGGTTTATGATCAAGTGTGATTAGTGTGCAAGTGATTAGGGATCACAATGAGTATGTTTCGATAGCTGAACTGACATGCCGTATTTTTGTGTATCTTCCCCTTTTTGTTCTTAACTACTTGTGCATATTTTTGTGGTGCCATTGAACTACATAATCCTGGGAGTGTGGGGTAGTTCTCACGGAGTTTGGCGTTTCTTTGAAGGCTTAGTTAGTTGGTTCAAAACATTGATTAAAGTTTAGGTTTCCTTGATGATATCATTTGTTGGTATGTCATTCTTAAATACAAATACACTTAAAATAATACATGAGACACATTCATTACAACTAATGAACCAAAGTTTAGGTTATGTTTTACTTTCAGATTTTTTTATAAGGCTCTATTCATCAATGTTTTACAAGAATGTTTATACGCCATCGTATCTCTTTTTATACAAATGCTTATAAAGTTGACTTATGTTTATAACTATATATTAGATCTATCGATCCCAATAACGCGTGTGCTAGGACGAGATGGACGCAATAATCAAATTCATTATTTCTATACCACTTTCTTTATTTTGTGGACGTTTCCATGTGAGATGTTCTAATAATCAAATTCATTATTTCTATACCACTTTCTTTATTTTGGTACAGGCTGGGAAGGTAATTTTACTAAGGATGTACTTGGTGAAGTCGAGAGGTTTTTGGTACAAGCTGGGATGGTATATTTTGTTTGAATTTCCAGTGAGGAGTCCATTGTTTGTGTGTCTTCTGATATGGTGAATGGGGATAGTAGTTAGGACTATCGTATGAGATGATTTTAGTATTAGTTGAATAGGCACATATAGGTAAGTACAACGTAAAGGAAGTACTTCAACGCGGTTCCTTTAAATGAATGGCAGAATGGGTTAGATGAGAAACTATAGTTGATAGAGAAGATGAAACTATTTTGACCTGTTTACTCTGTTATATGGGTAAAGGAAGAAATTTCGACCGATTACATAGTTAAAATCATAAAGCTGTAGTTAAGACAGTATAGGAAGCACCTACGACACGTTTACTTTAGTTCAATGGGTAAAGTCAGAAACTATGGTTTTTTGGGGTCTTTGGATTTGGTTTCTCCGGAGTTTCTTAGCTTTCTTCACAAGGGGTTACTTTGGTTTCTTATTCATTATGTTTGGTATAGTCAGATGTTAGAGTAGCAGTTTTCTTGGTCCTTATGGTTACAATCGTGATATAGTCCAACGTTTCTTTGTTTGGTCAAGATTCTGGTAATGTTAAAGAATGTGCTCTAATTGATTCAAAGTTACAGCTTGAATTAGTTATATATATACGATACTAATTAAAACCTTTAAATTCACCACCAATTTTTACATCGATCAGTTTCACTCCTAACAAGTTCCCACAGGTATACATCGAATTTTTTGTTTGTTAAAGTTGTGATTAAATTAGTTAATTGTGTGTTTTGATACTTGTATACTTGAGTAATTGTGTTAATTAGGATTTTAGTTGAGTGATTATTACGATATATTACGACTAAGCTTTACAGCATATGTTTGAAACGGAAACTAGTCGTAACTTAATAGGTGCCTTTTTTATTTGTTACAATCCTGATATTTCGAGAGTTTTCTTACTAACATTTGCGGCGAACAGCGAACTTGTGTAGGGTTTTAGTTGATTGTTATAGGTGATTTTGATAATTAAGGTTTTGAATTGTGTGGTAATTAGGGGTTCAGGTGGTTTGTGATCAAGTGTGATTAGTGTGCAAGTGATTAGTGGTCACATTGTTGTTTGGATTGGATTCGAGTATGTTTCGATAGCTGAATTGGCATGCCGTATTTGTTGCAATCGCAATATTCTTTTGTTATACGAAAACTGAGTTATTTTCGTTTTGATTATAATTTTCTACAGTAATTTTTTAGCGTTTAAATATGTTGCAGATTTTGTTAGCTTGTTAAAAATAGGTCACATTATTGCTGGATTGTTCCGATATTGGAATTGATGTGCTGTTTTTGTTATAATTGCGACATCCCGAGTTAAAACGGAAATTTAGTCATTGCATTTTGTTTGGAGATAAGGATGTTTTACGTGTTTGTTATTAGCGCTTAATATCTATATCTCATGTTGCAGATTTTGTTATACGTTATGGATTATGTGACAATTAGGGGTTTGACTGTTTTTTTATCAAGTATGAATAGTGTGCGAGTGATTTTAGTAGTCTGCTAGGAAAAAACGGTCACATTGTTTGTTTTCGATTCGAGTAGTTTTTGCAATTTTAGAGCCAAATTGATGTGCTTTTTTAGATATCAAACACGGTAACCTTATTTTATATGTCGTAGTTTATAAACTAAGTTTATTGGTATACATGCTAAACCAATAGTAGTCATTATGCGAGACGGAGATGACATTATGTGTTTTTGGGAAGACAAATGATCTCATTGAATTACTCCAGATATTAAAAACATGACCGTTGGGGGAGCGGATCATGAAGTATGATTTGTGTGCGACTGATTTTGGTACTTTTGTTAGCAAAAGAAGGTCAGATTGTTGTTTGGACTCGATAAACATAATTTTTTATACCGATTTGATGACCGTATTGTATTTGTTATAACCGCGAGATTTTCTTGGCACATGTATTAAATGAAGACAAGTTATTGTTACACAGATGAAGTAACTGATGTTGCTGCTCTAATATGGAATTTGGAAAATTGAGAGCGTAGTTTAATACTATTTTATAGTATTACGAGGCATGCAGAACCCGTGCTACGCACGGGCTTTTAATCTAATTGTTAATTGTGTATTAATTCTATGTATTGGCTAGTGTATGCTTATTTTTTGTTTAGTACTTTAGTATGTTGTATGAAACGTTTTTACTTTGTTGTATAAAAATATAAAAATGTTTTGCGATGCACAACCTGCATATTTATGTATCATTCTCATTTGTAAACTCAATATATATGGGATCATGCCATAATGCACATCTACAAAACTTATTTCAATTAAAAAAAGCAGAGATCATACATGAATATACGGCTTGCACGCTCATTTCATCTCTAAACATAAGATAACTATAACCATGCTACATATTTAGCTTACCCATAAAAAAGTAATTGGTCCTTTTTTGTTTTGTAACCAATAGTAATCCTTATGATTATTCATCCTCTAGGCTGGTAATATAACCATCAATGACATTGCATATGCAAATAAAATAATGATTTCCTACATAGGGACAAACTCGATGTGCATAAGCTGGTTGAAAACCTTATCTATTTTGTCAAGTGAGTCTGTCATTTGCAGGAACCACCCTTTACTTGCCTC